>ML828440.1:29854-46144 GCA_009831015.1 Picea engelmannii | reverse complement strand
GATAACAACAAGAATAGGATAATATGATGTGACATTTAGTTAAAATGGATTTCAAATTATAAAGAGGACTCTAGATCGATGCTATTGAAAGTTTAATGGAAATTTTGTTGGGTTGATTGTCGGAGGTATATTGAGACAATTATGTGACTACTAATAATTATCATTGTTATATACAAGATTGCACCATATTGTGGGAATTATATATCTTTCTCTGCTTAATAGGTATACAACATAAAAACATATATTTCATATTGTTATAGATTGATACCAATTAATGAAGTGAGATGTAAAGTAGGATGAGTCTATATTTTTATGGAGAATGTATTGTGATGCTACAACCAAGAACACACCAATGTAGTGCAATATTTTTATGATAAGATTGTTCGTTGTGGAGCCTGATTATCTTCCTGATTCATAGGTCCTTGCTTTCAGCCATGTTTATACCCCATGAAGTATTTACACCCCAGAAGTATGTAGACTCTTCCACGTGGGGGAGTGCAAAGGGGGGGTACCCCTTCTGCGGGGTCTGGGAGGGATATCCCCCCGGCTAGGGGGTCTGGGGGCAAGCGAGCCCCCGAAGCAAAAATTGCCTTGTAAAAGTATATTGTAATTTCATTGTAAATCTGGACCGTTCATTATAAGGTCGCAGATCTAATGGTAGAGATTATGTTAGGTTTTTTTTCCCTAGAAGGCAACTCTCTTTTATGAGGGAAATGTATTGTGGCTATGGATGATGGTGAATATTGTATTCTGAGAGAGGAGACTGTGAGTGAAAGAAGAGGAAGTTACAACGGGTTTTGCTGTAGGTTGTATCCCTTCATTTATTGGATAATAATAAAGGAAGGACCTGGCAATTTCTCTGGTGGACGTAGCCCACACTAGGTGAACCACGTAAATCTGTGTCTCTCTTGTATTGTGTGTCTTCTGTGTTTTGTTTCTGCATTTGTTTTATTTTATTTCTCTGCGGTCCTATTTTTCTAACAAAGATTATGTTGTAATAAAATAAATAATCTAGTATTTTCATGTGCATTGTGAGAAATTTTGTTATAACCATGTTTAGATTCAATATGATAGACAACATGGAAAAATAAAGAAATAACATGCACAATAAAATAAATAATTTTATGTTATTGATGTGTTCCAATCATGGAAACTAAAAGATAATGAAATATCAATCATTGAATACCTTCATTAATTTTAGTAATGGTGCTTGAAAAAGAGTGGGGATTTTTAACCATTGATCTATGCGTGAAATGGCAGTCTCAGTCATGTCTCCCTTGAACATGGTAATTGTTTGATTCATTGTCTTATAGTTGGGTTATTTCCTTCCTAGATACTCCTCTGGGAGGCTACTCTTCCAATCATCATGGAGACTGATTTAGTGCCTCCTACGTTGCTGAAATATATTAGTCATGCTATTGAGTCTTGTTTCCAAATCATCATCATGTCATGCTATATGTTCAAGGGATGTTTAATCCTGATTTGGCCTTTTTTTTTTTGTTGACCATCCATGTCGACCACCCCTCTATTAGTTATACTTGGTGATTTAATCTATTAACATCATATCTCCGTGTATGTTTTGTGTTGATTTATAGGGGATACATTAACACCTTTGGGAAGTATGGGAGGTGAACTCCCTAAGGAGGAGAGTACACATATCGAGTAAAACCAGTGTGGCGCTACCACAAAGTGACACATCCTTCTAGATGCAACACACTTCACAAGAAAGTCCATATGGAGCACATCTCTACCTGGGATGTTGGGAACAAGTTCCAAGGACCAAGAACTGGTAAACTAAGATAATTGTTACAGTTTGAGACCTTTTCTAACTATTCATTAGTTAGAATTAGTCCACTCTTTATCAAAACCATTGTACGCTCACCTATCCTATACAAATGATTCATATTCTACTAAATAAGATGAATGGTTAATTTTTCTTACTCATATCCTATGTTATTTTTGTCTTTTTCCATGATGTGCTTTGTATTTATCTGTCGTATTACAGATCAAATGGTCTCAAACGACCGATAAAAGATTCTTATTCTCCACTAGTAATTGATTTCAATGGTAGATCCAGTAAAACCCATATCCCTGCCTAGGATGCATTAGGGTTGGCATTTTTTTCTAGAGGTAAGGGATTCGTTTGGGTTGGAATTTTTTCTAGAGGTAAGGGATTTGATAGGGTTTCTTTTCAACCTCCTCTCCCTCTCCCAAGAGGTGCGCTAGGGAAACCCCCTTTGCCTCTAAGATCAGGAATATTTAGAGAGGTGCGCCAGGGAAACCCCCTGCTCCTCTCATTTTTGTCGAGTTATTAAAAGATGTGCTAGGGAAACCCCCTGCTCCTCTCATTTTTGTCGAGTTATTCAAAGATGTGCTAGGGAAACCCCATCCTCATTCCCAGTCAACTTGTAGTCAGAGATACGATAAGGCTTTACTCTCTTCGTCTACGCTCAATTTTCATTTCATAGGTATGCTAGGGTGTTCCCCTCCTCCTCTCTATAGATTAGTCACCAATCTTTCAGATCTAGATATGAGAAATTTTTTTTTTTAAATGTATCATGCCTACAAGAAGGGTCACTTCATAGGACGCTTCATCTTTTGTAAAATCCTCCCCTATATAAGACTTGGATTTATCTGTTCATGAGATTATTAGATTGCAACGTTAGAAACTAAATCCTTTGAAACTAGATGCATGCTTCCAACTTCCTAAGTTCTCTGGTAAAAGCAATGGGAACATTATTGTTGGAGATACTCTTCACACACCTAGGATTTATTTTTCCTAAGGTTTTCCCTATGTTTATTAGTCATTATTCTGTCTCCTATAGTTTAGGGAGAATATTCTCTTTAGTTCACACTTTTGTTTGATCAGTTGAGTGGAGTCTATATGCCACATTGGGATTATCACCATGCAACATTGGGATCATCATAAACTAATACGCATTGTCCTTGGGATTATCGCTACACTAGAGAATTACTAGTGATTCCTTGATCTCCTCCTCACTTCACTTTATTTTAGTTAGTTAACTGAAGAATAATAGCCTAGTTAACTTGGACTAGGTGGCATTTCACTACCATAACTACCTGAAAGACTAGACCACTATGGCACATTGTATTCTCCTCTAGTGCACATCGGTTTAGTTATAAATAGTATATAATGTGTAAGTTATCATTCATTAATTTGGTTAATAAGAATTATTCCATTCTTTCTCTCTTGTTTCTCTCTTCTCATATTTTCTCTGCAAACTGTGTATGCCATTTGATAGATATATATTTTGTTTATAGGTTCAACACATTTACATGGTATGAGAGACAAAAAATTGCTAGGAAAAAGACACACCAGATTCTTTTTGCAGTTACCAAATATTGAAGACAACGAAAAAATGGAATTTTAAAAAGAATTCATTCTTATACCATACAATATATTTACATGGGAGGAGAAGATGATAGTGAAACCATGCACATAAAGAGCGAACCCACATCATCCATAGAAAAATCCAAATATATGAATCAAATGGATGAAATGATTGGAACTATTTACAGTCTCACTTATCGTGAACTTCTATTTCACATATCCTCTAGTAAAACCCCCAATGAATCTTGGACCACCATGGAAGGGATTTTTGGAAAATAGGATGAGATGAGAGGACACATGCTCGAGGTGGAATCACTCACTTTGGATCCAAAAATATTCGACAATATCCAATATTTATTTACCAAATATAAGGATTTGATGTCGCAACTCAAGGTTTGCGAGGTTGATAAATATAAGGAGGAGAAACAAATGGTTCTTACCATTGTTATAGAAAGATTTTCCTCACCCTATGCAAACTTCCACAAAAGGCCTTTTTTCCATTTCCCTATGTAGACTTGAAGTCCATTTTTTAAAATACCAGAGCTAAAAACTTTATTTGTCCACATATACATTCCCTACCTATTGTACAACATGCATATACACAGGTTTCACCACTAAAGCCCGCGTACATCGGGTTTTGTGCCCAAAATTAAAAAATGGTATCAGGTTTCCATGTCACATCACGAGACCCATGATCCTTGACCTTCCATATAATAGAAATGTTCGTACTTGAACCTTTAGTCCCACTTGAAGGCTACAAATGGGCCAAATACAAGCTATGGAAAGGAGAATAAGAATTCAACTTTGAGAAAAAAGTAACTCTGGAGAAATTATTCACTTCATATTGAGTCTCCATCCCTTTGTCCTTTTAAGTCTAAACACATTGTCCATCACACAAGATCTTCCATACCTGATTGAGAACCTCATTGTCTCTCTTATATGAGGTTGCCTTTGGTGGAGGATTGAAGTGGTCGAGGCCTAGCTGGAAGGTACTTAGTTTCTCGGTTCTGAACTGTGCCGACAGAAAAGTTTGTAATTCATTCACGTATGTTGATTACATTTTCATAGAAATACTCTTTTGTCGTCCAATTAATATCTTGCAAATATTTGAATTGTTATTCCATGGGTGTACTTGTTATGAATGTTGATGGGTGTACTCGGATGATCTTGTGGGGTATCAAATTCCTTGTCCCATACATTTTCAGGTAGGAGGCGTTATCTAATATATCGTGGAGAAGGTAACCTCCGCTAGCAGTTTACCCTCCTCAACTTGGAGAGCTTTGGGTTTTCCCAAGCTTGGGTTAGTGAATCATAAGTTGTTGACCTTTCATAGAAATGCTGCACAGGAGCCTTGGCCTCCCCCATGACATACTTCCTATAAACCCCCCAACGAGTCTAATTTAATCTTTTTCCGACTTGTCTAAAAAGAGAAAAGATTGTCGAGTGAATTTGTCTCTTTCAGACTAGCTAATGGGATTTGAAAGGTCACGAGTTTGATCTAAGCTCATTTACGACTGAAAAAGAGAAAATATATGAAAGGATGTCTATTTGGTGAAAGTTTATCCATTTTTAAAACCAAGTAGATTAAGATTACTAAAAATGGCATTTTTGGCATTAAGCTGTAATTGCATCTCATTCTCTTTCTTGCAGTATTGAGCCTATTGTCGTTTCTCTCTTTTGCGTTATAAGACTCCCACCTCAACAATTTTCATAATCAACCATGTAGAGCCTTTTTTATATCCTCTACAGCTTGACACCCTATAACCAAGAGGAAACATTCCCCCGAGTGTCCATATATCGCATGCACCTCCTTGCATTGAGCATACGTATGTTCCACTGCTAGATCTAGTTTTGCTTACTTGAGACACTTGTTTCCTCATATGTATTATAGCATTCATTTGAATATGAAAAAACAAAAAAAGACAGGCAAGAGGGGAATATTTTCTTGTATCGGTAGAAATCGAGTTGGCTTTGAACCCAGCACAAAAATTTTGAGTCCACTTGTCATCAAAATTTTGGGTTTAGCATGACATTAGGAAGTTGACATATCTTGTTCAAAGGATGTCTATCAACCAGTGTTGGCCACTCCTCAGAACTCTTGACTTTGAATGTCGTCCATACCCTTAGTATGTCTCAGAATCACATGAATCTTGTAGTCCTATTGTGCACCCTGGTCCTACTTTTCTCATTGGTAGGTAACCTTGAACTCAACAATTGACATTTCATCATTGGTCATTGACTGGGTGGTTTCCCTTGTGCTCAACGACAAGACATCTATTCACACATTGGGATTTGTGCAGTTTCTTGGATTCCATTAGACCTATTGGTGGTTTTGTCATCTTTGTCAGTAGATTTACTTATTGGATACTATTCAGAGGGTCTTTTTCATGTACCAATTTCATCTGGAACACACAAAAGATGAACATGGTTGTTGGTTCATGAACATGTTCTTCGTCTGATTTCATCCAAATCATCAAGCTCATGATTTGTCCCTCATGTTCAATGATGAGAGATTCCTTAATTCTCTCCTTTAAGTGGGTCTCCTTCCATCAAATTCAACTCATATATTGTGGAGACGAGACCTAGAGTCTTATGAGTAGCTAGAGTCTTCCAGTCATTAGTGGCAGGTTCTCCCTCCATCGACAATTGGGAATACATCAATGTCTCATGATCGATGGATTCTTAAAGTTTTCGAACTTGGCACCTATATTCACACTTGTAAGAATATACTCGGTTCCTTCATAGCTACTTTCATTATGGATAGGTTGTCTTGTGTTTGTTAACGATATACCTTAATGACTGGTAATCAAACAAAGTCTCATTGTGTTCAACCTCAACTCCTTTGTTCACACGATGTAGAATTGCACCTTTGGTGGATTGTGTATAAGACTTTAACACATCACTTCATAGTCACAACTTTCCTATTTGTTAGCTACCTTTCATTGGACCAACACCTATGTGACTTCAGTGATCATGGGAGATCAGATTGTACTCTATTGTATACAAATATCTTTAGATTGATTTTGAGACTGGTTTTATTGGCCCTTGTTTGTGACTATGAAATACTTTGGAATGTAGCCACCTTTGTATTCCTTATTCATGGCCATGGCCAAGTGTTTGGTATATTTTCACATCGATCTACAATGTAATTCAAATTGGCATCCATGTTTGCAAAGTTAGTACATATTGTAATAGTCTCATGAGCAACTAGTTCTTCCAGCTGAGTCCCCATTACTCCACTTCTAGGTCTTATAATGTATTTAGACGATCACATATACTCCTTTTACCTCACACATTAGGGGGCATCTATTATAGCAAGATTTTCCCCACCCTATGCAAACTTGCACATAAGGCCTTTTTCCATTTCCCTATGTAGACTTGAAGTCCCTTTTTGCAAATCCCAGAGATAAAAAAATAAATTTTCCACATATACACACCCTACCTATTGTACAAAATGCGTCTACGTAGTTTGCACCACTAAAACTCACGTACGTCGAGTTTTGTGCCAAAAATTTAAAAATGGTGTCAAGTTTCCATGTCACATCACAAGATCCATGATCTTTGACCTTCCATAGACTGGAAAAGTTTTGAATTGACCCTTTAGTTCCACTTGAAGGCTACAAATGGGAAAAATCCAAGATATGGAAAGGAGGAGAAGAATTCAACTTTGAGAGAAAAGTTACTACAGAGAAATTATTCACTTCATATTGAGTCTGCATCCCTTTGTCCTTTTAAGTCTGAACACATTATTCATCCCCCAAGATCTTCCCTACTTGATTGAGAACCTCATTGTCTCTCTTATATGGGATTTACTTTGGTGGAGGATCAAAGTGGTGGGGGCCCAACTGGAAGGGACTTAGTTTCTTGGTTTTGAACCATGCAAGCACAAAAGTTTGTAATTCATTCACTTATGTTGATTACATTTTAATAGAAATACTCTTTTCTTGTCCAATTAATATCTTGAAAATATTTGAATTATTATTCCATGGGCGTATTTTTTATGAAGGTTGATGGATTATTCTATTGAATGTGATAACATTATATATTATCACCATATTCTTGCATTTCTTAGTTGTTGAGGACAAGTTGAAGGTGTATTTATTTGATTCAATTGCTCAATGGTGGACTCATAAGGCTTCCTTTCCTTTAGATCTGATCCATAGTGACCTCATGGGACCTCTTCCACATCCATCAATCAATAAATAAAGGTATGTGCTCATTTTTGTTGATAATTTCTCACGCTTCACATTAATTTTCTTTCTTAGGAAAAAATCAAAGGTCTTTCAACACCTCAAATATTTCAAATCCCTTGTTGACATACAGTCAGGAAAGAAAATCAAAGTCCTCCAAACAGATAATGGGGGAGAGTATGTTAACCATAAGATACATAATGTTTATAATGAGCTAGGGATTTAGTTGTAACACACAATTCCCTATACTATGTAGCAAAATGGAGTTGTTGAGCAGAAAAATAGATCTCTAAAAGAGATGGCATCTTGCATACTACATGAAAAAACACTTCCAAAGATATAATGGGATGAAGCACTTAATTTTGAAGCCTACATACAAAATATATCTCCCCATATATATGTCAAGGATAGGCCCCCCTACGAGGATTAGAGTGGCCTCAAATTGGAAGTGACCCACTTCTGGATTTTCATTTCAGTGCATGGGCCAAGATTCCGTCTAAGAAGAGGAAGGAACTTGATCCACATAGCACATAGTGTATATTTTGAGGATACTTCGATGGTTTGAATGGATACAGACTCATTAATATTTCCTTGGACTGGCTCATCATTGAGAAAAGTTTCTAATTCAAGGAAAGTGTCTCGCATGTACCTCAACATCTACATGCAGACACGTTTTTTATTCCACCTGTAAGAGATGGTGAGCATGCACATTTCGACTCTTCTTCATATGGGAATTATTATTCATTGTATTAAGATGATCCAGATATCGATTCGGCACAGTCTGATGCAAACTCGGTTTATGCAGATGTAGTTGCATAGCCATTACATCTGCATGAGATGCAGAAGTACTACTCTTTAGGATGCATGATATCTTGTTGGGGATCCAGCTGATACTAGGAGGATTTGATATGATTTCAAGGAGCTTCCTCTTTCACTCACTTCCACTGAATCGATGACACCCATGCATATTTTCTTGGTTCAGTATTCATATCCACAGTCCTATGGTGAGGCTGCTAGAAATCCACCATGAAGGAGGAGTACAACTCCCTCCTCGAGAACCAGACTTGCGATATGGTTCCCCTTCCTTCAGGAAGGAACCTTTTCAAGTGCAGATGGGTCTACAAGACTAAGAGAGAAATCGATGAACAAGTTAACATATACAAATCGAGTCTAGTTTCCAAAGGATTTCAACAAGTGCAGAACATTGACTATGATGAGACCTTCGATCCAGTAGTGAATATGGATTCCATAGGTTTGGAACTTTCCATTATAAAAGAGAAGGGATGGGAATTCCATCAAATGGACATGAAGAATGCATTTCTTCATGACAATATATTTAAAGCAATCTATATGGAGCAACCCTAGAGATTTATGGAGGATTCATCTTTGGTATATCGACTAAAGAAGTCTCATTATGGCTTCATGACCTATATTGGAAGGATGCAAAGTGTATCCTTCGATACATATAGGGAACCATTACCTCTGGGATTCATTATGCAATAGACTCTACATTGGACCTCATTGGGCTCACTGATTTTAATTGGAAGGACGATAACATTGATCGCAAGTCCACATCTGGTTACTCACTTAGTATTGATTTTGGGCCTATCTATTGGTCGAGAAATAAGGAGGATGTTATTTATCTATCCTCAGTTAAGGCGGAGTATAGAGGGGTAGTTAACATAACCATTTTGCCTATGTGGCTACCATATTTTATGCCTGAGTTGCGAATTTAGTTTCATCAACCGATCACCATATTGTGTGAAAATGAGAGCACTTAGAAGTTCTGTAGAGATCTAGTTTGGAGCCAGCATACGGAGCACATCGAGATCCACATGCACTACATCCAAGACTTAGTACATGGGGGGTGTTGGAGATACTTCACACACACCTATGATTTCTTTTTCCTAAGGTTTTAACTATGTTTATTATTCATTATTTAGTATCCTATAGTTTAGAGAGAATATTCCTCTAGGATAATATTCTCTTTAGTTCACACTTCAGTTTGATCAGTTGAGTGGAGTCTAGATGCCACATTGGGATTATCACCATGCAACATTGGGATCATCATCAAGTAATGTGCATTGTCCTTTTTATTATCACCATATTAGAGAATTACTCATGATTCCCTAATCTCCTACTCGCTTCACTTTTTTTTTTAGTTAGTTAACTCAAGACTGATAGACTAGTCAACTCAGAATAGGTGGTAGTTCACTCCCGTAGCTACCCGAGAGACTAGACTAGGTGGCACTTTACTCCCATAATTGCTAGTGTGTATCCATATCAGTATATACCACCACTATGATGCATTGTATTCTCTTACAGTGCACATTAGTTGAGTTATACATAGTATATAATGTGTAAATTATCATTCATTCATTTGGTTAATGAGAATTCTTTCATTCTTTGTCTCATGTTTCTCTCTTCCCATATTTTCTCTGCAAATTGTGTATGTCATTCAATATATAGATATTTTATGTGCAGGTTCAAAACATTTACAATTATGGATTCGTGTATTCAAAGTATCTGTACATACTTCAACACTCATCACAAAATCTTTGATGAGGAGAAGATTCAAATTGCTAGGTTACAAATGGAAGTTGTTTCCCAGGCCTGGTGGGATACTCAACTGATTGGGATCCAACTCATTATGGATTTGTAGGAATCTGTGTCATATTCTACTCCTCCTATTACCACTTAGGAATATCTCTCTCAAGTTCTCTTTAACATATTCTATCCTCCCGACTATCATGAGAATCTTTCGGATCGCTAGTTGAAGCTCCGCCAATTCTCAGCCTAGTTCGTGCGACAATAAATTGAAATATTAACCATGCTCCACATCCAACCTCATATTCAATAATCTGAGTAGGTACTCATAGTAAATTTTAATTGTGGTTTATTGATTTTTTTACGCACGGATGTGGATATATTTTACACTAGTTATTTGGATAAGGATTTCTCTCGTGCTCTAGTAGTTGAGCGTAAGATATCCCCTTGCTTCAAATCCTCTCAGTCTCATACTAACTCCTCCTCTGATCCATCCTCTCCAAAATATACCCCCTCCCATAAGTATGATAAATGGTGCATATGCCATAAGTATTCTTTCCATAACATCGTCGATTTTCATGTCCTACAGAATCTGTCTACTACAAAAACTCTTTTTGTTGATACTCCAGAGTCCTCATCTTAAATGCCCCCTCCTTCTGAGACAACATATTTAGAAAATACCATGGTTGTAGACCCCTCTTTTATTTTTATGGCTAATGATTCTAATGCTACCTCGACTGCCCCTCCCTTCACCCAAAAATTCCAAATCAACTAGCCTATTTCTACACTCATTATTGATAATGGCATCTAGAAGAATTTAGTAGTTCAAGATTTGGTGAACCAATTAAACGTACCCACCACCCCTCATCCCTCTCCTTATAAATTAAGGTGGGTTCATAAGGACAAAACTCATTTCATGGTCACACAACAATGTGTCGTCACCTTTTCCATTGGACCTTTTTGTGATTTTGTCCTTTGTGATGTGTCTCCATTGGATTGTGTGGATCTTCTTTTGGGAATTCCATACTAGGAACAACATGATTCTATTTATCATGCTCGAACCCATCATTATCACCTCAAACAATATGGTTGAACTTATTTTCTTACCTCTTCTTCCCTTAAATCTCCTCCTCTACTCTCTAGCCAAGCTATCATCCTCCAATTAAGCCTCAATAAATCCCTCTACTTATTCTTTGTGCACCCTATTAATCCATATTAGACACCCGATTCCATTTCATTTGATCTGTCTATTGTTTTCTATGAATTTTCTAATGTGCTTTCCCCTCTGGAAGGCCTTCCACCTCAACACCCTATTGAGCATTTTGTTGACCTCATTCCTGGTGTTATTCTTCCTAATTCCCCTTCGAACCATTTGGCTCCTCATGATGCTAAGGAAATTGAACGATAACTCCAACAACTTCTCAATGTTGACCATATGTAACCCAAATGCTCTCCTTGTGCCTCCCCCGCCTTCATTATTCACAAGAAGGAGAGTGGAAAGTGTAATTTAGTCACTGATTAGTGTGCTCTCAACAAGATTACTGTCCAAAATCATTTTCCTCTATGTCATGTCAAAGAATTGCTTGATTATCTCAAAGGGGAAAATAATTTTACAAAGATGGATTTGACAACGGGCTATCACCAAGTGCATGTGGTTTCTATAGACACTTGGAAAACAACTTCTAAAACCACATTTTCTCTCTATGAATGGACGATGTTGCCTTTTGGCCTCACCAACACCCTCATGTGTTAGGAATGAATGCAAGTCCTCCTTTTCCCATACTTTTGTCTCTTATTTTGTGTTTTTCATAAATCATGAAGGTTTCTATCTTGATGCTTCAAAAGTTTAGTCTCTATCACAATGGCCCACTCCTTAGTCTGTGTTGAGCCTTAATTTTTTTCTTGGTGGCATCAATTTTTATAGGAAATTCATTCTTCACTTCTCTCAGCCAGCGAAGCCCCTTCATCATTTTTCCAATCATTCCACTTTTCTTTGGACTTTGTTGGCTTAGTAGCAGTTCCACTTCCTTGAAAAGGTCTTTTGTTCAACAACTATCCTTTGTTTGTGTGATCTTAAAAAACCTTTTAAAATTGAGATTGATGCCTCTCAACTTGCAATTGGTGCAATTCTTAAACATTGAGGACATCCCATTTCTTATCATTCTAAGACATTGGTTAAAGCCAGACAACATTACATTACCTATGATATCTTGGGTAAGAGGACCATTCTTCATACTGATGATCACCCTTTGATTTTTATTTTTTCTTAGTCTAAGATCCAATAACAATGTCACTTGAAGTGGGTTGATTATCTACAACATTTCCACTTACTCATCAAATATAAGAAAGGGGGCACCAATCACATGGTTTATCTTCTTAGTCGCCCCCCTCCTCATATACTTCAAATATTTTCTTTACATTGTGTTTCTTATGAATATTGGAAGCCTCTGACCATTTATTTAGTACCATTTGGAATACCTTGCAACAACCTACTATCATTAACCAAAATCATTTCCTAGACTACCACATTGAGAATGAATGGTTTTATAAGCTTGAAAAGCTATGTGTTCCTACTACTGATGATCACCTTTTTCTCAATCGTGAAGGCCACATCTTCTATTATGGTGGGAACTTCAACACATTAAAAAATACTCAACATATTCAATGTCACTTGTTTTGGCATCCTTTACAACACCAAGTTGAGAAATTAATCCAACCTTGTACCCTCTATAGACAACCTAAGTCACCTAACCACAAGTATGGCATGTATCAACCCTTACATATTCCCTCACGTCCCTAGGAATCTATCTCTATGGACTTCATCATCAGTATTCCCATGAAATTCCATCATCATGATGTCATTTGGGTGGTTGTGTTTCACTTCTCCAAAATAACCATTTTTATTTCTTTCACTAAGACTACTTATGTTGCTCAAACTATGGATCTCCTTTTCAGTCATGTGTGGACTCATTTTGGTCTCCCCTCAAGCATTATCTCTGATTTTGATGCTCGTTTTCTCAATACATTTTGGAAAAATATCGAGTCTCTCTTGCGGTGTTACCTAAAATAATCCACTTATTTCCATTTTCATATGAATGGACAAACTAAAATTGTTAACCATAACCCAGTCCATGACCTTTTCATTCAGTTTACCAAATCTAAACAATGTGATGCCATCCTCCACATTGTCTAGTACAATTAAAATAGGGTAGTTCATATTTCTACTAGCTTGTCCCCTTCTGAATATTTCTTTGGTTATCAACCTGCTACCCCCTATGAGTTTTGTTTACAGCTCCAACCTTCTGGTACTCCTCGGAAACAAAAAGAGAAAACCTCTACCTCATCTTTTTTGGAAACCTTGGCTCATAAACAAGATGAAGTTTCTAAGGATTTATATGCTTCCCAAAAACATTATAAGGCTCTTAATGATGTTCACGAAACCAATTTCTTTGTCCCCTAGTGACAAGGTATGGTTTCACATGGAGCGCCAACTCTTTCATTCCCAATATTATCACAATTTGAAACCCCTTCACTATGGTCCTTACACATTTTTGCAGAAAGTTGGAGACAATTCGTATCACTTCAAATTTACAACACAATTGGGTATTCACGATGTGGTAAAGGTTAACATACCCAAATGCTATGATCCTCCCCTCCTGGAAGAAGATGTCACCATTTTACACCCCTTTGAGTTGGTTCCATATTTCCAACTACCTCTCCTTTAGGACACAATACTAGATACTCGCACAACCACTACTCGCAATCAAAATCACACTCAATAAAAGTGGGTCAAAAGGGTCAACCTCCATCCAAAGATAAACAAATATCACATTATTCTATGTCTCATTAGTTTCTGTAGTTTCTCATGAAAGTCGAGACACTTCAAGGATTAAACAAGGGGAAATTTGGCAAGCTAGAAAGCACACTCCGCAAGTAGGAGAGAACACATCTTGAGGCAGACCAACATGGTGCTACCAAAAAGGTGCACCTCCTTCCAGATGGAGTGCACTTCACCACAAAGGCCATATGGAGTGCATCTCTACCTAAGAGGTCGGGCACAAGTCCCAACCACCAGGAACTGGTCAACTACAATAGTTGTTAAGTTTTTTGGGACCGTTTCTAGTTGTTGGTTAGTTATAATTTCTCTACTTTTGATTAGAACCATTATATGCTCAGCCTATCCTATATAAAGGTTGCCTATTCTACTAAATAAGATGAATGGTTCATTTTACTTACTCATATTTTTTGTTGTTTCTGTCTTTTTCTGTGAATGTTATTTGGATTTCTCTGTAGTATTACAAATCAACCCTCCTTCGATGTATCTCTTCATATCAAATTCAACAAATTATCTATGAGGGATATAGAAACCAACTAGTATCTTGGATATTACAGTCCTCAATGGCAGGCACATTGCGATAGACAGTGGATTTACACCATTGACTTCTAATCGATTAATTGTATGAGTACGTTGGGGTCCTCTATTCACACTGGATATATTGTACTAGGTACGTTGGGGTCCATTTTCATCATCGGTGATTCCCCTTGCATATGTTAATTGTATACCTTAATGAGTAGTCATCACAAAATTTCTACCATTCTCAACATCAACTCATTTATTTTCATGTTGTATAATTTAACCATCATGGTTTGGAATAAACTACCATTGATAAATTCTAAGACATAGTAAGATCTGAGCTAGAGAAAGAGATCCAAATACTATACCCAACAAGCAAGAAAGTATGCAATTTCCTAAGGAAAGGAAAATTGACGCTCTAGTAACCAAAGCACAAGAGTGTTGTAGCACTCCCTAGTAGACTCTAGGGGAGTGTTAATCAAGTAACAATACTTGGACTTGAATTGTAAGGAGGTGCTAGTTCTAGGGAAAGTTTGAGAAAAAGGCTCAAAAATCTCAATAACTTAGGAAAATTAATTGAGAGGCTCTATGAGACAACTTAGAAAAGACAAAAAATATATAAATACATATTAAATCAACAAATAGGATCTAAATATAGACAAAGGTCACGGAGAAACCAAAGAACAAACTGAAAATTTGTTCTCGAGTGAAGTCGTCAATTTTTGTTATTGAAATATTCCTCTGCAGACAGGTGAACTTTCCCTTGGATTACACACCCTTATACCAAGATAGAAAAACAAAAGTGGACACTAACATCCCTTTGAATTTAGTTTAACTAATCATAAAGAGAGAGAGGGAGAAAAAGTGTGATGCACCTAGTTTCAAAGTTTTTACTTGGTGCTTCCAATCCGAGCTTTATCTCTAAATTCCTTATACCAACTTGATACATGCAATTCAATCAGAAATAAAGAGAAACGAAGAACTCAACTTGATCCTCTATTCACACTTGATATATTGTCCCAGGTACGTTGGGGTCCATTTTCATCATCGATGATTCCCTTGCATTTGTTAATTGTATACCTTAATGAGTAGTCATCACATAGTTTCTACCATGTTCGACATCAACTCATTTATTTTTATGTTGTAGAATTGTACCATCGTGGTTTGGGATGAATACATTGGTTTTGGGACCACATCACTTCTTCACATCACCCCTCCCAAGTTGTGATGAATTATATCACTTCTATATGAGTACTTTGAAGACTTTGAGGGAACTCTTCTTAGTGCTCATTGTCTTACTAATGTATACATTGTGACATATATCCACCTTGTATTTTTTTGGTGGCTATGATCATTACTTATTTTACATGGATCCACAATGTATTATTTTTCATGGCCATGGTCTTTCATTTCATGTCATGGATCCACAGTGTATTTTTTTTGCAGTCATGATTTGATTCTCTTATGCTTCTAGGGATGTCTACCTTGGGGATGATTTATATATGTCTATATCCTTGGTGTTTGATTATAGTTAATCATCAGATTCTTGATCTCTTTTCTCTCTCCTCAGGTTGTCTTACATTTATGACATTTTATTATAATTTGTTTCAACCATCCATTCATTTATTGACCTCACACATTAGGGGACATGTGTTATATCCTTAATTCCCACCCTACATTGTTAGGAAGAACATACAAGAGATAAAAGATGAGACACATTATTTTTTTCAAAATTCAATAATATTTTAAGGGAGGTCATTGTTCATTTTCCCATCAAAGAGAAATGGGTCACTAGTTACACCACTGGAAATCCATGACCTATCAATAGTTTTCATTGTAGAAAGTGC
>ML828440.1:0-24097 GCA_009831015.1 Picea engelmannii | reverse complement strand
GGGAGATAGATATCAAATTTTCATGTAATGTAGAAATAAAAAGTTGTATCAATCAAATTAATATTTCTAGGTTATTGTACTCCACTTTTAAAAATGAATTTCCCTCGAAAAATCCCTTTATAAATGGTATAGTGACAATTGGTGTCACCAAGGTTAAAGGTAAAGTCATTCGAGGGACTTGGAAGGGATTCATTTTTGTAGCATTAGACAAAGAAAAAGCAACTTAATTAGTGTTTTTTAATAGAGTATAGATTATTTTTTCCTTACCTTATGTGAAACCTTGGTACAAAATGTTCATATTGAAGTATGAATCTCAACATAAATATCCCTTATGGATGTAGTTTCCTCATATCCTTAAACATTTCTGAGCATGCATAGACAACATCATATAACCTTTTAGTAAGTTTATTGTAGGCAATACCTAGGGTACCCATGCCTTTCATCCTAATACCAATGCCTATGTTGGGGACAAAATTTCAAGAAAAATTCAATCCAATATTTTCTATTTAGTCAACTATCCAACCTATAATATACCTCAAAAATTGTCTGAAAAAAAAATAAAAAAAATTGTTTGTATAAATATCCTTGAATAGTTCGAGATTCTTGAGAAAGTAAGCTTTATGTTATAAGGCATGAGTCTGAAAGTTTGCAAGAGTCCTTACTGTCGTTGACTGTCATTACCATTCAACTTAAAGTTTTCTGATCGACGATAAGTGTTTACTCCTCATTTCAATGTTTATTTCAATTCTTGTAATTATAATTACTTTCCTATGTGTTTGTACCTATAACCATTACCACAGTCTTAACAACACAAACGACTTTGGGATTTTATGGCCAAATCCTGACGTGTTAGACCCTACAAATAACCCATTACCATATGTTTACAATACAAACGACTTTGGGGGTTGATGGCCTAGGCCTCATGCGTTAGTCCATACACATAATCATATGATGAAAATGACCAAACTGACTTAGGTAAAAGTAGAGTATTAGTCTATACTACTCTGTGAAAAGTTTAAATATAAACAAACCCCTATAGTTTTTTTTTTAAATATCTGGATACATGATAGTGGTTAGGTAAGGCCTTCCGGTTAAACTCAAAGTACGAATATTTCATAATCCTCTGATGATATCCAAATTCACTTGCACTGTTGGATTAGAAGTATTGGGTCTCGTGTTTATTCCATATGCCCACTGGCTATGACCATGGGCCTAATCAAAATGGCTTTCACATTTCGGCATTTTGGCATTTCAGCAAGTCACAATCCCCGAAATGGAGCCAGATCAACGGTCCAAAAAACTTCATAATCTAATCCCTTCTTTTCTTAATCGAACGGTTGACGATATTTCAATGTTTTTCCCTTCGAGTCATCGTGACTCCAACATTATAAAATTCATGATCGAAGTGATCGGACGGTTCACATAACCCACTGAGATGGACGGTTGATGAGATTTCAGAGTTTTTCCTTTTGAGTTTTTGAGACTCACAATAGTCCCTTTCGTCATTTCAGAGTTCGAGACTTCATGATGGTGGAGTTTCTAATTTCTATGTAAATCCTCGAAATAGAAAGTTTAGATGTGACGTAAATCTACTGATGCCACACATGGATTGACACGTGTCGAATAGCTGCCACATGTCACTCTGATTCATGACTTACATGTTCCTAAAATGTTGAATAAGATTGACACTTTTCATTGCCTGATTGTGCCATGTGTCCTTAGCTGACGTTGTCTGTTGATGTGTTTGTTTCAGGATTTTGAGGTTCACTACTTCAAAGGTAAAAGTTCCTTTGATCTTTGATTTCCCAGTCTGTGAAACTCTGAAATGGATTCTTTGACATGCTTTGATCTTTCGCATTTCGCGATTTCATCATTCTTATCATGAGTGTCCTTGACACCTCCAACTCCCGATATCTAAAACTCTGAAATGTCGATTAGGTCGTGGTTTCACATTTCGCGATTTTATCATTCTTATCGTGAGTGTCCTTGACACCTCCAACTGTCGGTATCTGAAACTTTGAAATGGTGATTAAGTCATGATTTCACATTTCACGATTTTATCATTCTTGTCGTGAGTGTCCTTGACACCTCCAACTCCTGGCATCCGAAACTCTGAAATGGAGATTAAGTTGTGGTTTCGCATTTCGCAATTTTATCATTCTTGTCATGAGTGTCCTTGACACCTCCAACTCCCGGTATCCGAAACTCCTAAATGGTGATTAAGTCATGGTTTCACATTTCGTGATTTTATCATTCTTGTCATGAGTGTCCTTAACACCTCCAACTCCCAATATCCGAAACTCTGAAATGGAGATTAATTCATGGCTTCGGTACCATTGATTAAAGGTAACTCGTTTTGTGATGGCAAATTCTATTGTTGGAAGTAAAACACCATATGGGATGTTCATTTGTTTCAATTCCAAAAAAGATATGTAATACTATTTTTAAAAGAATGATAGGGTTTCCCTTCCACCTACTTGTAATGGCATACTCGTTATTTTATTGGTTTAATATACTAGCGCCATATTGGCTACTTCCTCGATGGATTTTGAAAAAAGGAAAAAATACTCAGCTATTGACGGCTATATGTGTATCTTGTTTATAGTTGACTCTGGATCGCATGATGGTATATGAATTCAATTTGCACTTACTGTACTTGTGTTAAAGACTTTAATTTTGAACTTTTAGGGGATTGTGTTATTATTTACATAGTTAGGAATTTACTCAGGGGTATGTTTTAAGTTTTAGGATGTCCCTTCTTCCTTGGGCCTTTGTGCCTCTCATGATTAGTTCTATTAATTAAATTGTGTTAATTCAATTCACTCCAATAATTTTCCAACATTTCAGCCTATAACTTTTCATTAAACACCGGTTGATATAAAGATGTGTAAATGATGTAGATGGTCTATAATAATTCTTGGTATTTGCAAGGTCACTTCCATACTTTAAATATACATATATATGCCTTAGACACTTGCGATTAGGACTATCTCGTTAAAAAAAATCATGATTGTTCAGTTGGTACATGGAAGAAATCTCAGTTAATTACTCTACTGCGGTGCGTACCTTTATATATCAGAAATGTCCACACACACACACACACACACTATGTAGTTTTCCATTTGCATTCAATATGTAGGTAAACTCAAATCTCCATCACAATTTACTTGTGGGTTTTCAACTACGATGCATTATCTTACTATAGTAGTAATCCAAACCACACCACAAATCTTCTTTAAGAATTGACTAGTCATATCCTTCCAGCTAGTATACTTTCGGGAACTAATATTCGTGACAGTAATGAGATGCAACAAAGATAATCCATTATGAACTATTAGAGAGACATTCTAGCAATTCCTAAGTTTGCAATAGGATGCATTCGATCTTTCATCCTTAATATTATTTCTAACAGATACATTCTATCAAGTATGTAACCATTTAACATTTAGGCATAGAAGGGACATAAATAACATATCTGAAATAATACACTGAAAGACAAAGGGAACAACCACATTCCTCCCAACCGTAGAAAAGGGTAGCCAAACTACTTGCCCGATTCACCCCCTAGCCGGACCATGAATCCATGAGGGCGAACTTGGAAAATATTCTCTTCAGCAATGTCCTATAGATCCAACAGTTTTCCCTTGCCTCACACTCAAGCAATGTTCATAACAACAAGTAAATCAAAAGTCTCATTTCCCAGCATACTTGGCAGTGTCCTGCCTCCTCTCATATGTTATTTATCATTTGCCTAGGTCTTTTCCCTCCCTTGGGAATTTTCGCAGCCTTCTAAATCCCTGATTTTCAAGGGTTGCCAATGGCCAAATCACTGATTTTTCACTTGCAATAATCAGCCCAGGGGTTGTTCCAACATGTTCCCCACTCATGGATTCACGGTCAGTTAAATTTAACATGGTTGTTCCATTTGTCCTCCTGCAATCAATATAAAATATTATGTTTCCATACAAGTGTCATAGTCAAATAGTTAGTTGGTTTAAATCATATGTCTTCCCAACAGTCAAAATAATTAATTACAATTACCAAATTCGAAATTCGGAACTGCCATAAATGGAAAAAAAAATTCCAAATTCGAATTTACTAAAAACGGAATAATTTTCCAGCAATTTAACATTTCAAAAATATTTTAATTTTGGGGATGTCACATCCTTTCCCCCTTCAATAAAACACTATCCTCAGTGTTCGTTTGTTTCCTGGAACAGGATTGGATGAGATTTCTGCAAATCTCCCTTCAACTCCCAAGTGGCCTCCTCAGGACTAAAGTTCTTCCATTGCTCCTTTACCTGAGCGGCAACTCTATTCCGAAGTGTTATTTCTCTCCGATCCAAAATGCGCAGGGGTTCCACCTGGAACTTGCCTTCGGGTTCCACCTACAACAAGTTCTAATCAATCCTATGAGTAGGGTCATGAATATACTTTTTCAACAATGAAACATGAAATACATTATGAATTCTTAGATTAGTTGGAAGTGCAAGTTGATATTCTACAGGTCCGATTCAAGATAGTATCTCGAAGGGCCCACAAAACCTGTGTGCCAACTTGGCACAATTCCCTAACTTCAGTGAGCTATTTCGGGCTTTGACCTTCAAATAAACATGGTCTCCCTCTTGAAATTCCAAGTGTCTTCTTTTCTGATTTGCATATCTCTTATGTCTATCCTGTGCTTCTTTCAAGTTATGTTGTACCTTTCTTACCATGTTCTCCATTTCTTGGAGCATGTCTGGTCCAACCATGAGTCTGTCAGTCAGGTTATACCAGCTAATTGGAGACATGCACTTTCTGCCATACAGTATTTCGAAAGGGATCAACTTAGCCGAAGTTTGGTACCCATTGTTATATGAAAATTCTACCAAGTGCAGGTAGTCTTCCCACTTGCTTGGTTTTTTTCTTATGTACATGCGAAGCATATCCTCTATGATTTGGTTTGTCCTTTTGGTTTGTCCATCCGTTTGTGGATGATAGCTCTTACTGAAATTCAAGTTAGTGTTTAGCCCTGTTGTTATCGGACTAATCGGTAGGTGCGGACACTAACTGATCTCCCTAGATCCACCTAGATATAGAACAAAACACACCAGAACATGACGCTTTCCTTAAGTTTTAGATATTGAATTTACTAACTAAAGAGGGATGAGTGACATACTTTTTAAATGTCGCTTCCTCTCACCATCGCCATGCAAGATTCTTTCCAATGCTCATACAATGATGATCCTGCAAAAGAACGCAAACAACCAAAGTGATAGAAATAGCATAAACTCAATATAAACCTATGTATGTGATCAAGGAATCATACAATAAAACACAACAAGCTTTATAGGAAATAATCATATTACTGTATCATATTAAATGTAAAAGAGAGATTACAACCATGGCCTTGATGTCGTAAGGTCTCTTCCAACTGTCCTTTGTTCCCCACACACTTCAAATCCAAGAATTCTGAGAGCATAGATCTGATACTACTCACAATCTATCTTGACAAAGCAAATCTCAAAGCCACTCTAACCAAGCTAACAATCCCAAAATCTCCAAAGCTGACCAAAGCTAATTTTTTCCATGAGAACTCCTCTCCTTTTATAAGTTGAAGAGGATAAGGTGAGGAGTTTAGGATGATCCCACTAAATCATGAAAGCGAGTAAGATCCAAACCATTTGGATGCCACCTCACCATAGAAGCTTCTCCTTCTAGAAGATTCGAGAAAATGCTTGTTTTTCCCACGTGTAGGCATTCTCGCACCCTGCCTATATAGAAACCTGGGAACATCTCACACCCTAGCTATGGTGAAACCTATGAGAATTAGGCATTCTCGCACCCTAATACATAGGTAGCCTGCGAACTTCCTTTTTTATAAGGTTTTTACACAGGAAATTGCAACTTCTTTTCTCAGGAAAAGTTCTTCTCCCTTCTCTCTTTAGGAACTCAGGCCACTAACCCCTCTGAAGGCAACATATAGGTTTACATCGTTAACGTTCATAGGGATGACGAAAATAATGTGTAACACCTGCAAACAATTTCTTCCAAAAAGCGTATGTAAATTTTATGTCTCTATCTAAAATCACCATTTTAGGAATACCATGCAGTCTAAAAATTTCTTTCATGAATATTTCCGCAATGTTTATAGCTTTAAAAGTAGACTTTACAGGAATAAAGTGTGCAGACTTACTGAGTTTATCGATTACAACCATGATAGAATCATTATGTTTCTGAGTTTTAGGAAAACCTGTTATGAAGTCCAGTGATATAGTCTCCCATTTCCATTCTAGTACTGGTAATGGTTGTAATAGGTCGGCTGGATGTTGGTGCTCGGCCTTAACCTGCTGACAATCTTGGCACCTATCCAAGTATTCTGATGTTTTTCCCTTCATACTAGGCCAGAAAAATAGTTTTCTAAGTGTTGTTATTGTTTTCTAGTAACCTGGATGGCCATAATATGGTTTCTTATGCACTTCGTCCAAAATTGTTTATTTCAATTCTACTCAATCTGGTATGTAAAGTCTATTTTTAAATCATAATAGTCCTTTCTTGTCGATGCTTAGATATGGTTTGTCAAAGTTGGTGTTATTGTTTTGTAATATTGTCATTATCTTAGTGTAATTTTCATCCCTAATACTTGTTGTCCTTGTTCTTTGTTCCAGATCACTTTCTGCCCTATTGATGTTTATCTAAAATAACCCATGGACTCTTCTGCTTAAAGCGTCTGCTACTTTATTTTCCTTACCCTTGATATGTCTGACCTCGAAGTCAAATTCGCTCAAGAAGGCTAGCCACATTGCTTCTCTTGCATTAAGATCTAGTTGGTTAAACATATATTTCACCCCGCTATTATCCATCAATAGTAGGAATTTTCTACCCATTATATAGTGTCGCCACATTTTTAAGGCATGTATTATTGTTGCCAATTCTAAGTCATGAGTGACATAATTTCGATCGTGTTCTTTTAATTTTTGGGACTCATAACAAATCATGTGGCCTTCCTGAGTTAGGACAACACTTAGTCCCTCATTACTTGCATCAACACAAACCGTGAAGTCTTTATCTGGGTCTGCTACCTTCAAAATGGGTGCATATGTCAATAATTATTTCAACTTGTTAAAGCTGTCTTGACACTTTTGCAACTAGTTAAACTTGGTTCCTTTCTTTTGTAGTGACATGATAGGGTAGGCAATCTTGGAAAACCCTTCTCTAAATCTGCGATAATATCTGGTGATTCCCATGAATGACTGGATATCTACCACATCCTTAGGTACTGGCCATTCCATAATGGCTTTTATCTTTTCCGGGTCTACGACAATGCCTTCTGCTGAAATTACATGTCCTAGATATTGTATTTATTTCTAATAGAAGTCACACTTGTCAAATTTGGCGTACAATTTCTGTTTCCTCAACATTTGCAGAACTATTCTTAAGTGTTCATCATGTTCTTCCTCCGATCTTCAATAGACTAGAATATCATCAATAAATACTACAACGAACTTGTCTAAGTATGGACTGAAAATACTTTTTATCAGACACATAAACATGGCTTTTGCGTTAGTGAGTCCGAAAGGTATGACTTCGAACTCGTAGTGTCCATATCTTGTCTGAAAAGTTGTTTTTCTTATGTCCTCATCTTTTATCCAAACTTCATGATAACCAGATCGTAAATCTAATTTTGAAAAGATCTTGGCCCCACCAACTTGATCAAACAGATCATTTATCCTTGGTAAGGGGTATTTGTTCTTAATGGTCATTTTGTTCAGTTATATATAATCGATACATAGTCTTAGAGTACCGTCTTTCTTTTTCACAAAGAGGACTGGTGCCCCCCATGGTGAAACACTCGGTCTGATATACTCTTTGTCCAACAATTTCTGTAATTGGATTTTTAATTCTATCAATTCTTGTAGACTCATTCGGTAGGGTTCTTTTGAGATAGGGGTTGAATCGAGTAGTAGGTCTATGGAGAAGTCTATTTCCCTTCTAGGAGGTAATTCTGGTATCTCATCCACAAACATGTCTCTGAATTCACATAGGAGAACAAAGTCTTCTAACTTTGGCCTATCTTCTTTTTCTAATAGATTCATGACTTGGATGGCATAAAATTGACATCCCTTTCTAATACATTTCTTGAGTTGCATTTCTGAAACTTGTCTAACTAATATAGGTTTTGGTATGCCTTGGGTTGTTCTAACAGTGCCAAAATCATCTTTATAGCTAAGTATCTTTGTATAACAGTCTAGTACTGCTTTGTGTTGTTCCAACCAATCCATTCCAATAATCATATCATAAGATACTAGTGGTAAGATGTTCAGATTGGTCCTTATCTTTTGACCACCTAAGTTGAACTCAAAATCAGAAATAAAGTCAACTACTTTCCTTTTAGTACCTGTTGCTAGTTGTACCATCCATGATTTTGCGTGCTTCAGTTTCTTAAGTTTATTGGACTCTACTATATTAGGAGTAATATAACTTAACGTAGCTCTAGGGTCAATTAAAACATAAATTTGAGTGTTACTGATTTTACCTTCGATTTCTACCACCGAGGACTGATGGTCAACTTGTCGACCATCTATGGCTATGTTTATCTGATGTAGGATTTTTCCCACGTCTCCCACTGTCGAGGCTTCCTGCAGATTATGAATGACAGTTATGTTTGCTAAAATTAAACATGGATAGTTCCTCCTTAGATGAGGCTCTCCACCTTCCAAACACTTTAATAGCTCACGGGAGTTGTCCCCAAAATTCTTCGTTCCCAGGTTTATCGGTTTACCTCTACCTTGCGCATTTAGATGATTGGAGTGAAAATCCTTCCTTGGGAAACTCTTTGCTGCATTCTGATAATGAGTTGGTTTGTATCCCTTATTCCACTATTTATACTGGTCGTAGCACATTCGTGCTTTCCTGAATACCTCACTCAAGGATTTGGGGTTGTCAAACTCAATTCTGTCCCTGTAGGACTGTGGTAAACAACTTAAGAATCGTTGGATTTTTACCTTATCCTCTCGAATGTATGGTACAAAACTTAGTAGTTCCAGAAATTTATTTATAAGGTCCTCCATCGTCATCTGTCTGAGTTGTAACTCATAAAATTATTTTGTCTTCCTTTGATAATAGCTTTCAAAAAGGTATTGTTTCTTAAAATACTTTTTAAAGTCGGACCATTCCAATTTTTTCTGCTTTAGGCCCTTGGCCAATTTCAGGTCCTTCTACCAAATGTTGGCCTTCCCCTTCAAATTGTAGATGGCCATTTTGACCTTCATGTTGTTGGAATAGTTGTATATCTGGAAGTATTTTTTTTATATCCAACAACCATGCCTCAGCTTCTTCTCCTGTCCTAGATTCTCCATCAAAGGAAGCTAGTTTAATCTTTTTAAATTCTCCTTCAAGGTGGTCTACTTGTTTTGTTTTTCTGTCTGGTATAGTTTTGTCTTCAGGTGAAGGTGTCCCTTCAGACGAACTGTCTCCTTTTTCTGTTTCAGGACCAGAATTCTTGGAGGTCCTTTTGATGACCTCTTCATCATGGTTATCATCTTTTGGGATTTTCTTGGTTACTATACTACTCAACAAGACTTCATTTATCTCTTGCTATTCCTGATGTGCTTTCTTCAATTTTTCATTATCAGCCTTGAAAACCTACAGTTCAACAATAAGATTCTTCATTGTTTCCAACACCTCCATGGGTGAGCTTCCATCATTGTTCGGTCTTGGATCTCCAGGAGGTCCTTTCTATGGATTTCCTTCCATCCTGATTTTTGCACCCTCCTGAGCTTCCATAATTTACAACAAACAGAAAGGGCTTTATGTTTTTAACCATAAGATTTATTAGTTTTACATAAATAAGAATAAATAGTAAGAAGCTAATGTGGTCCTGTTCAAACCCAGTGTTGTAGATTTTTCTATGATACCATATGTAATATACCTCAAAAACTGTCTCAAAAAAAAGAAAAAAAAATTGTTTGTATAAATATCCTTGAATAGTTCGAGATTCAAGAAAGTAAGCTTTTTGTTATTTAAGGCATGAGTCTGAAAGTTTGCAAGAGTCCTTACTTTTGTCGATTGTCATTACCATTCAACTTAAAGTTTTCTTATCAATGATAAGTGTTTACTCCTCATTTTAATGTTTATTTCAATTTCTATAATTATAATTACTTTCCTATCCGTTTGTACCTATAACCATTACCACAGTCTTAACAACACAAACGACTTTGGGATTTTATGGCCAAATCCTTATGTGTTAGACCCTACAAATAACCCATTACCATATGTTTACAATACAAACAAATTTGGGGGTTCATGGTCTATGCCTCATGCATTAGTCCATACACATAATCATACGATGAAAATGACCAAACAGACTTAGGTAAAAGTAGAGTATTAGTCTACACTCCTATGCGAAAAGTTTAAATATAAACAAACCCCTATAGTTTTTTTTTTAAATATCCGGATATAGGATATTGGTTAGGTAAGGCCTTCCGGTTCAACTTAGAGTATGAATATTTCATAATCCTCCGATCATATCCAAATTCATTTGCACCATTGGATTACAGGTACTGGGTCTCGCGCTTATTACATATGCCCACTAGCTATGACCACGAGCCTAATCAAAATACCTTTCACATTTCGGCATTTCGACATTTCGGCAAGTCTCAATCCCTGAAATGGAGCCAGATCAACAGTCAACAAAACTTCATAATCTGATCCCTTATCTTCTTAATCGAACGGAAGACAGGATTTTAGTGTTTTTCCCTTCGAGTCATCGTGACTCCAAAATTATAAAATCCATGATCACAAAATCTCTGAAGTGGTCAGATGGTTCACATAACCCACTGAGATGGAAAATTGAAGGGATTTCAAAATTTTTCCTTTCAGGTTTTCGAGACTCACAGTAGTCCCTTTCGACATTTCAGAGTTTGAGACTTCATGATGGTGGAGTTTTTGCTTGCTATGTAAATCCCTGAAATATAAAGTTTTAATGTGACGTAAACCTACTAACGCCACACGTGGATTGACACATGTCGAATAACTACCACATGTCACTCTGATTCATGACATACATGTGCCTGAAATGTTGAATCAGCTTGACACTTGTCATTGCCTGATTGTGCCACATGTCCTTAGATGACGTGGTTTGTTGATGTGTCTGTTTCGAGATTTCGAGGCTCACTACTTCAAAGGCTAAAGTTCCTTTGATCTTTGATTTCTCAGTTTTCAAAACTCTGAAATGGAGTCTTTGACATGCTCCGATATTTTTCATTTCACGATTTCAACATTCTTGTCGTGAGTGTCCTTGACACCTCCAACTCCCGGTATTAGAAACTCCGAAATGGTGATTCAGTCATGGTTTCGCATTTCATGATTTTATCATTCTTGTCATGAGTGTCCTTGACACCTCCAACTCCTAGTATCTGAAACTCTGAAATGGCGATTAAGTTGTGATTTCGCATTTCACAATTTTATCATTCTTGTTGTGAGTTTCCTTGACACCTCCAACTCCCAGTATCCAAAACTCTGAAATGGCGATTAAGTCGTGGTTTCACATTTTGCAATTTTATCATTCTTGTCATGAGTGTCATTTACACCTCCAACTCCCAGTATCCAAAACTCTGAAATGGAGATTAAGTCGTGGTTTTGGTACCGTTGATTAAGGGTAACCCATTTTGTGATGGCAAATTCTATCGTTTGAAGTAAAACACCGTATGGGTTGTTCATTTGTTTCAATTCCGAACGACATATGTAATACTATTTTTAAAAGAATTACAGGGTTTCCCTTCCACCTACTTGTAATGGCATACTGGTTATTTTATTGGTTCAATATACTAGTGCCATATTGGATACATCCTCGAAAGGATTTTGAAAAAAGGAAAAAATACTTAGCTATTGTCGGCTATATGTGTATCTTGTTTATAGTTGACTCCAGATCACATGATGGTATATGAATTCAATTTTCACTTACTGTACTTGTGTTAAAGACTTTCCTTTTGAACTTTTAGGTGATTGTGTTGTTATTTACACAGTTAGGAATTTCCTCAGGGGTATGTTTTAAGTTTCGGGATGTCCCTTCTTCCTTGGGCGTTCACGCCTCTCGTGATTAGTTCTGGTAGTTAAGTTGTGTTAATTTGATTCACTCCAATAATTTTCCAACATTTCAACCTATAACTTTTCATTAAACATTGGTTGATATAAAGATGTGTAAATGTTGTATATGGTCTATAATAATTGTTGGTATTCGCAAGGTCACTTCCGTACTTTAAATATACATATATATACCTTAGACACTTGCGATTAGGTCTATCTCCTAAAAAAAATCATGACTATTCAGCTGGTACATGGAAGAAATCTTAGTTAATTACTCTACTGCGGTGCATGCCTTTATATATCAGAAATTTCCATATATATATATATATACGCTATGCAGCTTTCCATTTGCATTCAATATGTAGGTAAACTCAAATCTGCATCACAATTTACTTGTGGGGTTTTCAACTACGATGCTTTATCTTACCACAGTAGTAATCCAAACCACAACACAAATCTTATTTAAGAATTGACTAGTGATATCCTTCCAGCTAGTATACTTTCGGGAACTAGTATTGATGACAGTAATGAGATGCATCAAAGATAATCCATTCTGAACTAGTAGAGAGACATTCTAGCAATTCCTAAGTTTGCAATAGGATGCATTTGATCTTTCATCCTTAATATTATTTCTAACAGATACATTCTATCAAGTATCTAACCATTTAACATTCAGCCAGAGAAGGGACAAAAATAACATATCTGAAATAATACGCTGAAAGACAAAGGGAACAACCACGTTCCTCCCAACTGTAGAACAGGGCAGCCAAAATACTTGCCCGATTCACTCCCTAGCCTGACCATGAGTCCATGACAGCAAACTTGGAAAATCTTCTCTTCAGCAATGTCCTACAACTCCAACAGTTTTCTCTTGCCTCACACTCAAGCAGTGTTCATAACAACAAGTAAATCAAAAGTCTCCTTTCCCAGCATACTTGGCAGCGTCTTGCCTCCTCTCATATGCTATTTATCATTTGCCTAGGTATTTTCCCTCCCCTGGGAATTTTCATAGCTTTCTAAATCCATGATTTTTAGGGGTTGCCAATGGCCAAATCACTGATTTTCCACTTGTAATAATCATCCCAAAGGTAGTTCCAACATGTTCCCCACTCATGGAGTCATGATCAGCTAAATTTAACATCGTTGTTCCATTTGTCCTCCTGCAATCAATATAAAATATTATGTTTCCATACAAGTGTCATAGTCAAATAGTTAGTTGGGTCAAATTAGGTCTCTACCCAATAGTCAAAATAATTAATTACAATTACCAAATTTGAAATTCGAAATTGCCATAAATGGCAAAAACTTTCCAAATTCGAATTTACTAAAAACAGAATAAATTTCCAGCAATTTTAAATTTCAAAATTATTTTATTTTTGGGGTTGTCACACAACCCATATTCAAAAGGCCTTGTAACTCAATCTCTAAAACAAATACTTTTCTCATTTCCCCCATATCAGTTTTGTTAAACTTTGTCCTTTAAAAAAAAAAAGACTATTGTGCTCTCCTTCTGAAAACCTTTTTGTGGAAAATCAATGTTTCAACCAGCATTATAAATAGAAAATTAATGACTCTGAAGGGTGAAAATATCAATAACAAGGGAAGTTACTAATCATAAATTCTTTGGCTTTTAGAATTCAGTTAGTAGCATGCATGTCTAGAAAACCTAGATAATGTTGAGCACTCGACATTGTAACATAATTCAACATAAAATACTCTAATATTTTTTAAATTCAATATTAATAAAAGGCTAAAATTGGTAAACATTTTCTATGCACGATCAAAAAAACAACTTTAAAAAAAATTATATTTTACAATTATGCCCAAATTAAAATAGTATACATATACTTTAATATAATGTTTCTCAATTTTTAATAATTATTTATATTAGAAAATTCAAGGTTTACATATTTCTAAACAAAATTTTAAAAAAATATTGTTTTTCAATTTTTAATAATTATTTATATTGTAAAAATCAAGGTTTACATATTTGTAAACACATTTTTAAAAAATAAAAAGAGTAACTTCAAAGCTTGGAAGGAGTTTAGAGGCCGAGAGTGTTTTTAAATTCAATATCTATAAAAGGCTAAAATGGGTAAAGCTTTTCAATGCAGGATCTGAAAATTTCATTAATTATTATTCATGAATGTAGGTTGATTAATTACCATCATTTAAGGAAAACTATAACACCTAAAATAATTTATTAGTGGTTCATAACGAAGCATATGTGAACATTCTTGCCAGATGTCTTTAGGTCTTTGGCTATTAACCTATTTTCTTAGCCAATGAGAAACAATTTTAGGTCTTACTTCTAAACAAACAAAACTTTTCTCAACATAGAGTTGACAAGTGGCATTTAAAAAATAATAATAACGAGGAGAACATTTCAATGTTGGCCATAAATTAAATACTTTCATATGCACTTAAAGTAAAATACGTTTATATCAACTTTATATATATATATATATATTATGATGATGATGATGATTAACGTCCACTAACTATGGGACCTTAATAGGGTAATGTTGGATTACTGAGAGGGGGTGTGAATCAATAATAGAGCAATGTAATCCTTTTTAACCATATAATGTAAGTGTTGTATCAATGTAGCATTATCATCCAATATTTGTAGAGTAAATAAACAATGAACAATCATACACATACACAGTAGACTAGAGTTTTTACGTGCAAACCCAAAGAGGGAAAACCACATAATGTTTTTTTTTATATGTCTTGAAGAATTACATTGATTAGACGAACCAACTTCCTTTGTTTTCTATATGCAACTGGAAAGAGGCTCCAACCCCCTAGTTTTTCACGATACAACCCGAGGGAAGCTCCAACTCCCCAATTCTCTGACTACAACTGGAAGGAGGATACAACCCCCTATGTTCTCTGAATACAAATGGTAGGTGGCTACAACCACTTGTCCTTTCCCCATCCAACCTCCCTGATGTATAATTAGAATTATGGAACCACTGTCACACTATCATTGTGAGATATACTACTGTAAACTTGTACCAATAAACCTACACAAAACAACCTATTCTAATAAATTGAACCATGTATCAACCTGTACCTTAACCTATAATCAACTTGTACCATAAACAAGTGCATCAACTATGCACCAACTTGTACCAAACAACCTATAATCAACTTGTACCATAAACAAGTGCATCAACCATGCACCAACCTATACCTCAACTTGCAAACCTTCCTTAACTTTAACAATAAGAGACTAGCATTTTCATTAAACTTTACTTTAGTCTCACATGACTAGTTTTCGATTAGTCAAGAACCCTAACTTGAAATAATCATAACTACATACCTGTAATGAATGAAGATATGAAAATAGTACACAATGTTCTTCATTCTTTTTTATGAAATTCTTCTAGGTGTCACTACTTGGAGCCTCTCAAAAAAGGAGTTACAGAAAAAATGGCATAGCTTGTTGAATTCTGGCTTATACTAGATAACAAAATTATAGAGTGTGCCCCGCACAAAATATTTGTTGTATGGATCTAAAAATTTTACACAAAATACTACAAACTGTACTCTAACCAACACATTTGGTCTTACTAAATTTGGATATGTTATGAAGAAGTTATGATGTTTTTACCCGAAACACCTATTTTAGACTAGTTTCAAGACTAGCCACAAACCCTATTTTCCATGGAGTTTAACTCCAAAAATACAACGAACCACAAGTTGAAATTCGTACCAAAACTACTTGGATATGTTTCCTCAATGAAATCCTAATATCATAGTCTGTATCATTCTAGAATAAAATCTATTGTGAAAAGGGTGAGATGACCTATAAATAACATACCTTAGAAAGCATCATCAAAAATATTTATCCTCCCTTGAATTTTGACCTTCTTGACTTCACCTTCCCTATGAAATTCGTCTTAGATATCCGTTGGTTAACTCAATCACCTATAGATATTCAATATGCTCAAGTGTGATTAAAATGACAGAGCCTTGCCTCTTACTTATACTCACCAAGTAACTTCCTTCGAAGCATCTTCTAGGCCACTTTGTCCACATAACCACTTTGTCCACATAGTCACCTATGTCCAACTTTTCTCAATTTTCCACTTGTCCATGTATCCAATAGCCACTTGACCACTTAACCCATTTTCCTCATTTTAGGGTTAACCTTATTATAACCAATTTCCATAATTATAAAGTTCTGCATTTGCTTTATTATTTAAATAATCCTCTTGGACTTTGTCACTTCACTTTATTATTTAAATAGTCCTCTTTGATTTAGTATGTTCACTTTATTATTTAAATAATCCTCTTTGACTTTGTCACTTCACTTTATTATTTAAATAATCCTCTTTGACTTTGTCACGTAGCTTTATTATTTAAATAATTTATTCTCTGCAAACACTTTCACTTCTTTGACCTTTTGGGGCTTCAAGTCAATCATATGGGTGTCCTTCAACTTCGTAAGGCCATAACTCTAAAACTATGAGGAGTTATGTGACGTTCTACATACCACCAGAAATGGCTTCACATGTACTATCCATCTAGAATAGTATTACCTACAAATATATCAAAACGCATACCCTTATACATCAAAAAAAATGGGTCCATTACCCAAACCTTTGTTCTTCAGGAATTTGCTATTGGACTTTCTTCAAGGGTTGACATCAATGAAAACCAACCGAATTAATCAATAATCTCCTCCTTTGGCATTGATGGAAACACTCTAATGCAATACTTAAATCATATCACTCATGCTCCCCCTAGAACAATGAATTCATCTCTGTGACCAATGCTCCCTCTAGAACCATGCCTATGTCCTCTGCATCTAAAAAATCTTTCCCCCTTTGTTATCAATGGAAAACGTATCTTTCCATTCTGGGTTGCTCCCCCTAACTGACTCATCTGATATCCCAACCTAAACTGTCATCTTTATGGTGCTTCCTTGTGTACATCTAAGACATTTAAGATAAGCATTCAAAAGAATTCATTTTGGAGTAGAAATAATTATGAGTCTCTCACGAAGATAATCAAAGGCTTCACGTGGAAGAGGTTTTGTAAAGATGTTTGCCACTTGCACTTTTGTGCCCACATATTCAACTCTGATGTTCTTTTCTACAACATGTTCCAATATAAAGAGATACTTTATTGGAATGTTCTTCATTTTGGAGTGAATCGCCGAGTTATTTTAGATACGGATGGTGCTTCTATTATCCAAATAGATTGGAATGGGCTCATCATACTCAAACTATATATCTGTTAGAGTTTGTTTCATCCATAGAACCTGTGTACAAAATGATTCTACTGCAATATACTCTTCCTCGGCTATAGATAAAGATAATGATGATTATTTCTTGCTTATACATGATACTAAACACTCACCCAAGTAGAACGATGCTCCATTTGTGCTTCATCTATCATCAATGCAACCTGCCCAATCTGCATCTATGTAGGAAATACGTGATACATCATTTCCTTTTGAATACCATAATCCAAACTCTTTTGTTCCTTTGAGATATCTGAAAATCCTCTTCACTGCTAATACATGTGATTCCTTTAGTACTGCTTGAAATCATGCCACCTATCCAACTACCTATATTACATCTGGTCTGGACGTTGTCAAATATAGTATGCTACAAATCATTGACCTATATTTCCTCTGATTGTAGACTTTGAATCATCATCTTTGTTCAACTTGCAACTGGTTTGCATGAGAGTGATGACTGGTTTGCAATCTTCCATTCCGAACCTCTTTAGCATTTGTTTGATATACTTGGTTTTAGAAATGAAAATTGATTTGTTTCTTTGACGTATCTGAATACCCAGAAAGAACAATAGTACTCCAAGTAATGACATTTCAAATTCATTATACATGCCCTTTGCAAATTTCTAGCATAACCTATCATCAATACTTCCAAAAATAATATCATCAACATAAACTTCAATTAATAAAGCATTATCTTGAGTTACCTTGATGTATAGGTTGTCGTATACACTTCCTTTTTTGAACCCTGCTTGCTATAGATATTTATCCAGTCTAGAGTATCATGCTTTAGGATCCTATTTTAGACCATACAAGGCCTTCTTTAATGTACACACATAATCTGCGTTCTTTGACAAATGAAATCCTTCTGGTTGTTTAATGTAGACTACTTCTTCAAGTTCCTCATTTAGAAAAGATGATTTTACGTCCATCTGATACAATTTAATATTTTTGGGGCTTCCATAAGCTAAAAGCAATCAGATTGCTTCCATTATGGCAACCAGGGAAAATGTCTCTTCAAAGTCGATTCCTTCAAGCTACGCATATCCTTTACATACCAATCTAGTTTTTTTCCTTGTACCTTTCCATCTTCATTCAATTTATTCATGTATACCCACTTTGTGTCGATCACATTCTTATCCTTTGGTATTGGAACCAATTCCCAAGTGTATTTTTTCTCTATTCGATCCAATTCTTCATCCATGGCCTTATTCCAAAATTCATCCTTGTTGGCCTCTTCAAAACAAGTTGGTTCAATCATAGATGAGAGTGCTAGGTGCATTTGTTCTGGTGAACAAATTATTTTTCTAGTCTCAACTCCTGCATCTTTTTTTTCGATAACCTAATCTGAAGGGTGATTCTTCTGTACTCGTCTGCTAGGTGTCTTTGGAGGCACCTAATGAACTTTGTCTTTTGCTTCTATCGAATCCTCTTCATCTTTCCCTTCAACTTCATTTCCATCTTCTGCTTCTTCTTCGTAAAGTTGTTCCATTGATTCATTTTCTTCTTCCTTTAATTCTTGTGCACCTGTTTCATCAATTGTTACGTTGATGCTTTCCACAACTTTGTTCAATCCCAAGTTGTAAAAATTTTATGCTTTCCTTGTACTTGAGTAACCAACAATTACTCCTTTGTCCACACAAGAGTCAAACTTTCCCATTCTACCATCTTCTCTTTTGATGTAGCATTTCTTCCAAAAAATTTTAAGTGTTTCACATTTGTTGGTATTCCTTTCCATACCTCATAGGTATTTTTATCAGTGTTGTTTCTGAGCATTAACTTGTTTTGAATGTGAATTGTTGTATGCATTGCCTGTGTCCAAAATATATCTATCAATTTGGAATCCATTAGCGTTTTTCAAGCAATTTCTTGTACTGTCATGTTCTTTCTTTCAACAACTCCATTCTGTTGAGGTGTCCTAGCAATCGAGAATCACCTTTTTATTCCATGTTTGCTGCAGTAGTCCATAAATTCCTTTTAAGTGAACTCTCCTCGATTGTTAGATCTCAAGCATTTGCTTTTTGAATCCATTTCATTTTCAACCATTTCCTTGTAGACCTTGACATTTTCAAGAGCTTCTAACTTATTCTTGAGAAAGAAAATTGCAGTCATTCATGTGTAATCAATAACTAATAACATAAAGTATTTATTACCTTTTAGACCCTTTGTTGTAGTTGAGCCATCTAGATAAGTATGTACAATTTCTAGTGGTCTTGTCATTGAATATTCTTTTGATTTAAACCTGGTCTTTGTTTTCTTTCCTTGTTGACAATGCTTTCATAAAGTGTTGGTTGGTTTCGTGATCTGGGGCATTTCTCTATTTGCTTCCCTTTTGCTGACTTTGAAAAGGTTATAAAAATGTATGTGACCCATTCCTCTGTGCCATAGCCAACTTTCATTTTCCTTTCCTAGGAAAGAGTTTTCATTTTCAATTTCACTTAATACATATATTTTGCTTGAAGTTCTCACAACTGTTACAATCAATTTCCCTGAACCTTCTTTTCTTATCTCTCACTTTTGTGAATTGAAAGTAAATTTATGACCTTGGTCACACATTTGAATCACACATAGAATTTAAAATATTATGTTTCAAATCTTCTATTAATAGAACATTTTTTGCCTTGGTATTCTTGTTCCCAATTCTGACAGTTCCTTTTCCAATGATTTTAGCTGAATCATCATTTCCGAAGGAGATTGATCCATCTCTTTTCTTTCATAATGTAAGAAACCTATCTCTATCACCTATCATGTGTTTTGAACAACCACTGTCAACATACCAACCATGTTTCTTCTTCTTATCATGTAGAGAGAGTGTGCATTCTTCATTGCTATATTGATTACAGTTTCTTATCCATGTCCTTTTCTGAAGTTCCTATCTGTGACTGTTGTTGTTATGTTGTGGTTCTCTAGGAGGGACTGCCATTCTACAATCTTTGGCCATGTGTCCAAAGTTATTACATTTCTAGAATTCCACTTCAGTGCTCAAAGATTCAAACCTTTTGTAACTTCTTCTCTGTGTTTCACTAGGACTTCATTGATAACCCTTTTGTGTATGACTTTCAAAGTTGTTTATTTTCATGTTGTCAGGTTTGCAATTTACAACTTTATGTCCAAAATTATTACATGCATAACATAAACCAAAAAATATAGTTTGATACCTAGGAGTTGAAGATATTCTGAAAGGAAGTACTCTTACAAATTCTTCTTCTTCCTAAGGCCTAGTTTTTTTTGTCGGTCTTTGATTCTAAAATCCTAATCTTCTCGGTGGAGGACTATCCCTGTAATTTTATTTGTAGACCTTTGTATCCCCTTTGATTGTTTTTGCATAGATTTTGGATATGTTTCTTGTTCTGTTGTTTTGGAGCTTGATCCCTTTTCTATATGATTTTATCTAAGTCTGGACTTTTCATGATGAGGTTTTTGACTGCTTATAATGTCATTCAAAATTTTTGAGTTGTTCTGCATATTTTTCTTTTGAAGATCCTTTATTAATGTGACAATTTCTTCTTCCAAATTTCCAATGATCCCGTCTCTTCCTTCTAGTTGTTCTTTGAGTGATTCTTCAATTATTTTATCTTCTTCAAGTTGAACATTCAATTTTGTGATCATTTGTTCTAGTTATAGAGTGTATTCATTTTTGCCTAGTTTCACTTGCAGTTTTTTTTTTTCATCTTTTCTCTTCTGATAACTTCTATGGCACACGACAATTCTTCTGGATAGTCAACTTTTGTCTCTTCATATTCTTCCTTGGCCTCTTCATATTCTTCTTTGACATCTTCATATTCTTATTCAAAGTCTTCTTTATTAGAGTGTTCTACTTCCATGAATAGAGCTCTTTCTGTCTCACTGTCACTGACTTCATCCTCATCTAATGATGAGATGTCTTCTTTGGTGCATAATATTTTATTGAAAAGTTTCTTTGTGGTTCTTTTTCATTTATATGTTTGTTTTGTATTTGAGTAACATTCATCATTTCTCTTTTTATTATGAGGACATTTGTTATCAAAATGACCAATACCATCACAATTAAAACAAATCAAAGGAAGCTTACCTCTATACCTATCGTTGGTTCCCTTGTTCAATCTTCTGACAAAGTTGGCCACTTATTCATCATCTTCTGAGACGTCACTACTGTTGCTATGTTATTTTTCTTTTTTATTTCCCTTTTGTTTTGACCTTTTGGATTCTTTGAAGGCTGCTTCTTTTATATCTAGATTTTCTTGTTCAGTTCTCATTTCATATGCTGTGAAAATTTCATGTAGTTCATCCATGCTTATTGATTTTAGATCTACTCTTTCTTCTAGTGTTGATATATTAGAGTCAAATCTCATAGGAAGAGATATTAGTACCTTTTGAACAATTACTTATTGTTTGATTTCTTCTCCCAATCCCAAGATTGCATTTACTATTTCATCGACTCGTAAAAAGTAACCTGCAATGTTCTCATCTTCCTTCATCTTTAGTTGTTCAAAATGACCTCTGTAAGTTTGAAGCTTTGTTGCTTTGACTTTTCAATCTTCTTCATAAATATTTCAAAGTTTGTCCCAAATCTATTTAGTGGATTTACAATGTGCAACTTTGGTGAATCCCGATTCTCCAAGACCATTAAGAAGTGCATTTGTGGATTTGAAATTATCATAACCGATTTTCATAGCTTTGTCATTTGTCGGCGGAACTGCTGGTGTTCTGTATCCATCTATAATTCATTGTCAACTTTAAAATCCCCGTGCTTGTATATATGTCTTCATATTTATGCTCCAAAAGGCATAGTTATGTCCATCAAACTATGGTATTCCATTGTTATACATGGTGTTTCTCTCCATGATCTACCTTTCAGTGTTTAAACTGATTTCTGAAGGAACCTTCTTTGATACCAATTGTTGGATTACTGAGGGGGGGTGAATTAGTAATAGAGAAATGTAATCCTTTTTAACCATATAATGCAAGTGTTATATCAATGTAGCATTATCATCCAATATTTCCAGAGTAAATAAAAAATCAACAACTAAACAATCATGCACATACACAGTACACCAATGTTTTTATGTGGAAATCCAAATCATGAGAAAACCACATAATTATTTTTCTTATATGTCTTGAAGAATTACATTCATTGGAAGCACCAAATTCATTTGTTTTCTAGCTTCAACTGGAAGGAGGCTCCAACCCTCTAGTTTCTCAGGCTACAACATGAGAGAATTTCCAACACCCCAATTCTTTGGATACAACTAGAAGGAGGATACAACCCACTATGTTCTTCGGCTACAACCAGAAGGTGGCTACCACCAGCAGTCGTTGCCCCTTCCAACTACCTTAATGTATAAGTAGAATGATGGAATCACTGTCACACTATCACTATGAGATATACTATTATAAACCTATACCAATAAAGCTACACCAAATAAATAGTACCAATAACTTGAACCATGTATCAACCATGCATTAACCTATACCTCAACTTGTAATCAACCTCTACCATAAACAAGTGCATAAACCATGCACCAACTTGTGCCAAACAAAATGTATTCAACATGTACCATAAACAAGTGCATCAACCATGCACTGACCTATACCTCAACCTGTAAACCTTCCTTAACTTTAACAATAAGAGACTATCATTTTCATCAAACTTTACTTTAGTCTCAAATGACTAGTTTTGGATTAGTCGACAACCGTAACTTGAAATAATCATAACTATGTACCTGTAAGGAATAAATATATGAAAATAGAACATGATGTTGTTTATTGTGTTTTATGCAATTCCTTCACGTGTCAATACTTGAAACCTCTCATAAAATGAGTTATAGCAAAAATGGCATACCTTGTTGAATTATGGATTATTCTAGAGAGTGAACTTGTAGAGCATGCCCCACACGGAATATTTGTTGTATGGATCTGAAAATTTTACACAAAATACTACAGACTGTACTCTAACCAACACATTTGGTATTACTAAATTTTGATCTGTTATGAAGAAGTTATGACATTTTTACCCAAAACACTTGGTTTAGACTAATTTTAGGACTAACCACAAACCTTATTTTCCATGGAGTGTAACTCAAAAAATACAATTCCCCGCGATCTGAAATTCATACCACAGCTACTTGGATATGATTCCTCAATGGCCTCCCAATTTCACGATGTAAATCATTCTAGAATTTTTTTTATTGAGAAACTGGTGAGATGACTTGTAAATAACATACCTTAAAAAGAATTTATCCTCCCTTGAATTTCAACCTTATTTACTTCACCTTCCCTCTGAAATTTGGCTTAGATATCCTTTAGTTACCTCAGTCACATGTAGATATTCAATATGCTCAAGTTTGATTAAAATGAAAGAGTGTTTCCTCTTATTTATACTCTCCAAGTATCTTCCTTAGAAGCATCTTATAGGCTACTTTGTTCACATAGCCACTTTATCCACATAGTCACCTATGTCCAACTTTGCCCAATTTTCCACTTTTCCATGTATCGAATAGTCACTTGACCACTTAACCCATTTTCCTCATTTTAGGGTTAACCTTCTCATAACCACTTTCCATAATTAGAAATTTCTCCATTTACTTTATTATTTAAATAGTCCTCCTTGACTTTGTAACTTCACTTTATTATTTAAATAATCCTCTTTGATTTTGCCAATTCATTTTATTATTTAAATAATCCTCTTTGACTTTGTCACTTCACTTTACTATTTAAATAATCCTCTTTGACTTTGTCATTTCACTTTATTATTTAAATAATCTTGTTTGAATTTGTCACTTCACTTTATTATTTAAA
>ML828439.1:33950-74729 GCA_009831015.1 Picea engelmannii | reverse complement strand
ACTAATTTATTGAGTTATTAAGTGCATACAAGATTCATCAACACATGGAGATCACAATATATTCAAGATGTAGAAGCACAAGCAAAGATCTAACCTTTTTATTATGAGCAATGTAAGATCAATACAATAGATGGCTGATCTGGTATAAACCTCAGATGGTCATACAAGCAATAGATATGAGCTGCTACAAAATGCTCCCGACAATACAAAATAAGCCTCCAAAGGCTGGGTATACAATGAAGACTAAATCAAGCAGATCTGAGCCGTACTAATGCTCAACCTCCAAGCTGGAAAGTGCCACGTCTTGCTAGAATGCTGAAGCCCTCAATAATTCTGCCCTGCTACCAAAAGTGTCCAATCATCCCGAGAAATATGCCAAATGATAGATCGACCAACTGTAAGGATAACCCAAATGTCCAAATTCCCAAATCCACTCTCAAACTCCATAGATCTGAATTTCCCACTGAATGGGGTGCTCCACTGGATGACTGAAACCCTAGCTGGTTTGATCCTGATGAAGGAGGCCTCCAAATGCTCTGAAACTCTCCAATAATATAGATCGGGCTATGAGAATCTTGTGGGAGAAGTTTCAGACTCCGATCTCAAGCAGATCTCCCCAGATATGAGTTTTACTGAATTACAGGATGTCCCCTATGGCTCCAAGACGTCCCAATATACAGAAAAATGTAGAATGATGATAACCCTCTAGAAAATCCCTCAAACTGATGGTCCTGCCCCTGCAAACAAAACCCAACTGTCGGAATGGACCCCAGGCCCTCAGGATAAGCTGGATCAAACCTCCCTCTAGATGATGGTGCACCCTTGCTAGAAACACAAGGACAGTACGACTTGCTACCTTCTGAAGCTCTATATGGAGATGGGTTGAGACTAGAATGGTGTGGAGGAGTCTTTCATCCCCGAGACCAAGCTACTGAACAAGGTGAGTGGATATTTCACCACTGAGTTGCTCACAAGGGTTTGTACAACAAACTCCCAAACTGAATGCTCAAGAGCAATAGCAAATGCTAATCCAAAACCAAAATGAGTAATAGGTGCACCCCAGCCTCTTACTTATAATTTTCCTTCTAATTCTCTATTGAGTTAGGTTAACTCCCAGGGTTAATCTTCTATTCTTCTATTAAGTTATCTTTTACTCCTTTATCCTTTTCCTTTATTAAGTCAACTTAAAAATATAACTTTTAACTTCTTGACTTTCCCCCCTTCAGTGTGAGACTATGACCTAGTGGGGGTGCCCAGGCCACTAAGTCGCCTCATCACCTCTCTAAGAGGTGGGGGACATTACAGACATTTTGCAGGAAACACCACCGCTCATAATATTCTGAGAGCCGACTATTACTGGCCCACCCTGTTCAAAGACGCTCACACCTACGCTAGAAACTATAAGACTTGTCAAATAAGCGTTGGAAAGGAGAAAAGGGCAGTAGTCCTGCTCCAATATGGGACTGTCTTTAGGCTTTTCGAGCAGTGGGGGTTGGATATTATAGGAGAAATTACAACTAGCTTCTCGAAACTACACAAGTACATTATTACTGCCACCGACTATTTCACAAAATGGGCAGAGGCCATTCCTCTGACTCATGTAAAAGAGAAGGCAATAATCAAATTTATATAAAAACATCTGATCAAAAGGTTTGGTGTCCCCTTTGTTTTGGTATTTGATAATGTAGATTACTTCTCTTCTACCCTATTGACAGAGTTTTCTCTGGACAAAGGGATCACAATCAAGTACTCCACAAATTATTACCCTAAGGGAAACGGTGTGGTGGAATCAACTAATAAAAAACTAGTAAGGATATTGAAGAAGACAATAATAGACAACCAGAGGAACTGACATATTCTACTTTATAATGCTCTATGGGCCGATAGGGTCACACCTAAGGAATTCATAGGAAATTCCACATACTTTTTGGTCTACGAGCAAGAAGCCATCTTCCCAAATGGGCTCTATCTGCCATCTCTTCAATTGGCACAAGATTCCAATGAGGAACCCACATTGGCCATGCAAAAAAGAATCAATACTCTACTCATGCTAAAAGAAGAGAGAGAGAAGGCTAAGTCAAAATTCCTATCTCACCAACAAATAGTGAAAAGATGGTTCGATAAGCATAAGGCTAAAGAAAAACAATTTGAGGTAGGAAACTTAGTCCTGAAGTGGGACAAAGCAAATGAAACGAAAGGGAAACATTCTAAGTTTTAGAACCTATGGCTTGGACCTTTCCATGTGGATGAGAAGATTGGGGCAGGAACTTACCAGTTGCAGAATCTGAGGGGGGAACATGATGCCCTCCCAGTGAATGGACAAGCCCTAAAACAATACTTCCAATAAAAACAAAGAAGGGAGAAGTAATGGAAATTGAGTCAGAGTCATAGGAATCAAAGATTCTTATTTTTCCCAGTGAATCACCATTTGTTGAGCACTCAACACACCCTAAAAGTCTATGTTCATTTTCAGGATTTTGGGTACCACTTGATCCTTGCACTGTCTGTTTTTCCTTCAGTATGAAATTGATACTTGTGATTTTTTTTTATGCTCATTCTAAAGCCTGCTTGAACATACAACAAAGAATCATCTTGATTGTTAAAGGGTCCTTAGTAAAATTCTTAGGAAATCGACACACTTGAATCTCTCCCCGACGTGCTTAGAAGTTCAATGTCGGTAAATGTTAAAGGAGATGAAAGTCATTTGAGGAGTTTCAATTAACACCGAACGCCGATCTTCGTCGGCGTCGGTAGTAGAAAGTCTTTTCTCTTATGATTAAACTTTGACAAAGGTATCGCCAAAGACCGACCCATTCGGCTTTGACAGGAAAAAGAAGAGATAAGTGTCACGCAAAGAGGAAAGCGATATCACCGATTTCCAACACCCGACACGATTTCGGCATCAGAGAATTACAAAATAAAATACACATTAATCTTACTTTTTAAAGTGCTGATCCCTGACCTCCACGCTGGAGAGATACGACGTGATGAGACATTTTACCCATGGATCCATTAGTTATGACGCATTTAAAGTGTGAATAACTTTGCAGATCATGCATTAGTTTCTAATCCGTGCGTGAAACAAAGGAACCTGTTTAACTTGCCAATATAATGCATCCATCTTCGTGCCTCCACCATAAACCAATTAAGATTTAATTGCGGAGAATCGACGGTAGTTTCATTTTGAATTGTATTTATTAGTCGTATTAACTGATTGATATGACAAATAGAGTCTCTCCAGTTATATGTTGTCAAAGTCATTATGCATGATCTTATTCTGAACGGAAAAGATTTTAGAACGAATAGAGGAGTAGGGCCGACAACCCAGATAAACCATCCAAATTTTAGTAAGCATTAAACAACTTTCTTAGAAAGCATTACAGGAACAATGCCTCCAAATAAATCCTCCACTAGGAAATCACCAAGAGCATGCAAGCCGCAAGAACCAGAAGGAGGAGAGGGATCCTCCCCTACAGCTACAAGACAATTAGATTTCACCCCAAAATCGATGCCTTTCATCAAGACAACTTCCAAGGAGGCCTTCGTCCAACCTCTGACCTTCGGAGACATAGATCCAAACATTGGATCCAAAACAACATTTCCTTGATGGGAAGAATTGTTTAAGAAAATCAAGAAAGAAGAACCCCTCGAGTATACCCCGCACACCGATCTTGATACAAGGAGGCTCGATGATGATGTCCTCCCAAACATCTGTAGAGCTTATCTACACATGGTGGAAATCCAAACTCCGATGTTTCCTTGCATCGAGCTCCTAAAGTGGCTCATTTATCACACTAACGTGCATAAATGTTTAATCAATGATGATAATGGTGGATGTGTCAAGGTTTTCTTACCATGAGAGGTTGAGAGTTACTACAAGCTGAGGGAGTCGGGAGAAAAGCTGAGCATTGATTTCATTCCGAGTTTCTATGCTTCCCATGATAGCAGCAAAATTATGGCATTGTGGTGGAGGGAAGACCAAAAATTCACGAACCAGAACATCGGTTGGTACCCAATGACCAATCTAAGAGAACTATACATATACTTGATGGATCTTCTCTACAGGTTACATGGGGAGAAGGATTTCTCCTAGTTTTTAGAGTCTTGGATGCCCCTAGCTTTTATAGTAGCCATTTCAGGCATGGGTTTCAATTGGGGTGCTATCATCTACAAATAGTTGAGCACCTGCATAAGACAGGCCCAGACACCAAAGGAGGGGGAAACCCCCTCCTTCTACATGGTCTTGTATTTGTTAGATGCATCTGCCCCAGGAACGTTTTCTCTAGAATGAACTTGAACTGGAACTCTTCAGATCTCCCAGTCCATGTATACTTCAACATTTTATGGGATAGTAGGTACAAAAAATCCTATGCCCTTATTTGTGAACATTTTATTGAACGTATCTATTTTTTTGTTGTTCAAGAAAGAATGCCCTAGGCTGTCAAAAGAAGCAAAAGGGGTTATATCAAAAATGGGTCACTGGTATCTAGATGAGCGCAAAACCTACATCAAGGTTTTCAGAGCCATAGTGGCACCCCATTTGTTACCCATATATGTTCCCGACTGACTAGTGTTAGGGGAAATTTTCTACCAGACCATCCTACAAGGATACAATGCCACCTTAGTAAAGGACAAGAAGCGGGATTTCATACCATATGGGTTTCATATTGGCTTCTATATAGTCAAAGAAACCACCCATGCTAAGCAATAAGGTCTAAGTCAATTGGAATTCTGGTTCCAAACTAGCCGATTTCGTAAACATAATCCCAAGGGATTGGTCTCACAACATTCATCGTGTTAGCACTTGGTAAATTTCCTAGAGGTTGAAAATAAAAGAAATCTACTAAGGTAACTTTATCCAACCACTTTTGAAGATGGAATCTAGCCCTTCCAACTTCAGAGAGGGATCTCGCTATATGATTTGGCTTTGTTTCTAACTTTAGATATTAGGCTAGGTAAAGAAATAGGTCGGTTTTGTTGTCAAAGTGTTTTTTGAATTGGTTGAGACAGTCTACACATCCATTGGGCTATGGGGTCTATGTCTTAATAAAATGAAATACAATCCAGAAACACAAAGGAACAATTTTCACAGGGCGAGATAATATAATCACTGGATCTTTTAGTAGCTTAAATGATGGGTAGAAGAAAAGATGAGAAAGATAAATTCAACTAAGAAGAAGTTAAGAATTTCTTAATTGAAAACACCTGAAGATAAACAATAAAATCTTTCGAGTCAGAAACAGGGTATCCAAGATAAATCCTGCAACATTCGTTACTCTTAAAGATTAGTTTCAGAAAACAATATGATCACAAAGCAAGAATAACATTCAACTTAGAGAATAAACATCACCAGTGAATACACGCAAGAATCCTGTAAAAGTGCCTCCTTTTTATTAATGAAAGATCTCTTCAAAAATGTTACTGTCTGATAGCGTCAGGGTTTGAATATCAACAACCCCCAATACTTCGAAAGGTGAAGTATTTATAACTCAAATTACAAACGTTCTTTTCATAAATGACCAAGACATGCTAATTCTATTTTTAGCCTAAGTAATTTAACAAAATTCCTAAATCTAGGAACTGCTTGATGACTTGGTGTAACTACACGCTAATTCCTGGGTAGACCGTTGATGAAAATTTGCACGACCTCATCTGAATGGACAACTGACTGGACCTAGACAACTCATCTGCTAATTGATAAGATCGCAGAGCTCCTCCCATATGAGATGACTGGGCACGTTGACTTTGAGCAGTCTTCGATACACTTCGTCCATTTCTGTATACTTGGCGAATGTAGGCTTGGTGAGAAATATGTATCGAATCTCGTGCTGGATACTAATGTCCCACTGAAGGGCATCCAAGAATTCTTTGCCGGTGATGCTCCCTTGTATGCCAGCAAACTTTGAATTGTCCTTAGACACTTCGGCCAATCTCTTCTTGTAGTCTGGGAGTGTCATTAATTTATCATTGATCACTTTTAGACCAGGAAGACCCTTCTTCTGGAGAGATTCAATTTTATTGAAAAACCTTTGTACCCCCTGGTCCATGACTTGAACCTTTTTTTCCAATTGAAGCTTTAGTCCTCTCTTGGTCAGAACTCTTTTGACCTCAAGGATGGTCTCTGTTTTGTCTTCAATCTTCAACTCTTCCAGCTCTTCCCTGGTCTTAGAATTTAGGAACTTGATGATCTCATTTGCCAGTGCTGGCATGTCCCCCAATTCTACTCTGATCTTCTCAATGGCCTGTTTGATCCTCTGGACCAACTCATTCTACTCAAACATGACTTGGATCATGGGCCATATCTCATTTATGGACTTTGTGATGTCTGTCCATACATTCTCTTTGACCTCAGCCAAAGTCTTCCCTGCCACTGTTTGCTTTTGGAGCTGTTGTAGCTCTTGCTTGAGCTGCTCTGTTACCTGCTTTTCCTTGGAGAGGCTGGTCTGGAAGGAAGTTTTTAGTTCCTGAAGGTTCTCAAATTCCTTTTTAAGATTGTTGATATCTATCTCCTGCAGGTTCATCTTTTCCATGGATTTAGCCAGGTCGACTGTATTCTCTTGGGATGTCAATGAAGTTGCGGATGGGACTGCTCTCATTGATACAGTGCTTGCTCCTGAAATCGGAATGGCACTCAATGGAATGACTTCCATTGGCTTTAGCTTCTCCTTCTCTTTCAATAATCTCTCCATCTCATCTTCCATTTCTTTGAGCTGTGCATTCTGCTCCATGAGCAGCTTGAGCATTTCGTCCTTCTCGCCTTCTTTCTCTGCTATCTCCTTCGCCTACGAGTCCTTTGTGGGTGGGAGCTTCAGTTGTTTCCTCAAGGAGGCAATGTCAGCATTCTTCTTCTTTATCATCTCCTTCACTTCTTTGACATTCGAAGGGTTATAGCCGATCTTGAGGACCATCTCCTCCAAAGTTTTGATTCTATTGTCTTTCGCAAAGGATGATATCTTCTCTAGCTTGAGCTGTGTCTGAGCGTTGTTCAGTGATACCTGTAATTTTTCTACAGAAGCGGAAGCATGCGCCAATGTATGGAATACCATCTCACCTGTCTGCTTGTGCAGATCCATCTGATCTGTTGGGTGCACGTCCTTCGTCTGAAATTCGAAGGTGGCCCTCTTGTAGTCTGTGATCACCTTGGGGTCTGGTACCTGCGCCTGGAGGAAGGCCATGTGCATTCTGCCCTTTTTTGTGTCAAATGAAGACAACAGCCTATGCTGCACAGTCGATGTCTGCTTTCGAAACTAAGTGTAAGTACTGCTGGTAAGGGTCTGGTTGTTTTTCTTGATCAGCTCGTACTTCTCGAAAATGCTCAACTTGGGCCTAATCTTGCCTGGCTTAGTGTCCAGTGGGGAGTCTGTGGATTTCTTCAGTACTACTGGGGTGATGTCCTTATGAAGGATCAAACCAAAGGGTGGAATCACAGACTTAGTCACTTTGGTAGGAGGGACTTCTTTTTCTCTAGTCGGACCAGGAACTGAAATTGTCTTGGGCCTCTTAGTGTGCAACTGGAACTCTTTAGACGATACCTCCATGACAGGAGGAGATAATTCTTGTTGAGGCCTTTTTTCCTTACGGACCTGTGGCATGGTCGTTGGTGGCATAGTGGTCGAGGGAACCTGCTTTTCCACTTCGATGAAGGTGTCAGGCACCCACACTGTCTGATTGGTGAATTTTTCAATTTCGGGCTTGGACACATGAACATACGGGATGTTCTTGTTCTTCACCCTATTTTATGAGATGATCCCATAAGGATCATAGTGCCATGAGAAGCTCATAAATAACTTCATTTCTTTCAACATTCTGTCAGCTTCTTCCCCGACGCCCCGACTATTGAAGATGAAGGAGCCAATCTTCCCCTTGATTCTCAGCTGCTGCTTTTTCTTCAAAGATACAAAATGGATATCATCTGAATTCATGATTTGTCTTATATACTCTAACGCAAAGATTCTGACCGACACATACTTGGGAAGCTTATAAGGTGCCAACTCTCACCTGTATACTCTGATCTCGGTATGGTTTTGATACAGGTACCAATCCCCGGTCTTTGTATTATTCGAGAGGTGCAGGATCCTATGAACTTCATCATTTATTCGAGGCTTGGGCTTGCCACCTAGCATGCTTACCACTGGGTGGTAGAACAGATCGATGAACACCTTGAAGCTATACTCTGTGGATTTATGCTTCATCAAAGAGGTCCATACTGTGACTTCTTGAGGTTTACCATCTTCGTCCATCTTCTGCATGGAAAATGCAAACTTATCCACTTGGAAAAAGATGAACAAGTAGGCTAATACTGATGAATATCTAAACATGCCTTCTGTGCCGAAATTCACGATTTGTTCGTGAATATTGTCTGCTAAGAAGGTGTTGAAATCAAAATGGGTGGTGGGCTTTTCATCGGTGGAGAAAATGGACAGAAAACCCAGAATGGGCTCATCTACCCACTGGTCGGAATAATACCCTAGCAAAGCACAAAGGGAAGAAATGACCTGGTTTCCCTTAGTGGAGAACATGGATGAAGGGTAAGGGGGGTTTGTGGAAGGGAATTGAGTGGAGGTGGGAAGGAAAAGCTCGAATATTTGAGATCTTTGGGGAAAAGTCATCTTCTGATACAATTCGGTGAGAATTTCTAGGTTGAAGGGGGACGCAGAGTCGGCTCAGGGAATTTGCATCATCTAGTCTATGGCTTCGGGCGTGATGAGGAACAGGATGTCTCCAGATGAGGAGACAATGGCTCTCTTTTCGAGAATATAGTGAGCTTGACATTTAAGTGCGAACTTGAGAAAATGGTGGATCTGGGGAAAGAGGTAAAGGGGTAAATTGGATTCCCAGAGTCCAATTTCATCGCTCTGGTCTAGGAAAAATTCCCTGAGCCATGACTGGAGGTATGAGAAATCGAAATCACATTTGGTATCTGCGATCAATCTGTCTTTTTCGATCAGTGGGATCTTGTCCAGGTCGACAGGAGGCGGGAGAAACAAATTTTCTTCTCCTTCTGCTTATTTGGGCTTTGGTGCCATTTATGCAACAATACCTGCAATAAACACAAAGTTAGTGGGGTCAACTGACTGTGGATGAAGGCGATGGGATTTAATGTAGGAGAAAGCGATGAGTTTCTCTCGTGCGACGAGTGAGCAGTGAAAGTAGGGGAAAAACGGTAGTTTTATTTAAAAATGGGGTTGGTTGGGCGCGGGACACAGGTCAGCTGGATAACAGATAGGTTATCCAATAATAAATGGACAACGGGTCATTTGGGGGTGAGATGGTAGGTTACGGTGGCCAAAAGATATGGATGGGTGACGTGGTGGCTAGGGATTGGAGGTAAAAGTCGCAATAAGGGGCTTGCCATGAGTTAAAAAGGGGGGAGGGGAATGACAAAAATTATGGGATGTGACTAACTCAGGAACAAGTGGAACAAGTGGCACAAGTGGAAGGTGATGTTCATAAGTGATGGGGGGTTTGTCAAATAGCAGATGGTGATGGGACTTCGGGGCCAATAGACTGACGCCACATATAACAAGGGACCTGCCAGAGGGAGATTACCATTCCGGACCCCCCCCCCCCCTTGGTTAAAAGAAGATCATCCAGGGGGGTCCGAAATCCATTTAGGGCCATTGATCTACGTGCCTGTTTCCTGGCTGCAGATCTTAGCGCACCTTTTATTACTCGATTCTGGACCCCCCCCTTCCATTAAAGGCAGAACGGACAGGGGGGTACAGAATCCAATCTTGATCATCGATTTAAGTGCTCATCCCTGGGCCGTTCAAAAGCGCGCAAATATTATCAGCGATTCTGAACCCCCCCGGCTAAAAGAAGAAGGGTCGGGGGGGGGGGTCCGGAATGATCTATGCACCGTAGATCTGGGTGCCACGATCAGAACCATCGGTATGTGCAGGGAGTATAAAGGGGGAGCGGAAAAGCACATGCGCTGGGAAAACTTAGGATAAGTGCATTTTTATGGGTTTTCCCCAAACTTTCAAGTAGACACTACCATGGGGCTTCGACCAAACTATCTTTTAGGCATTTGAAACATGGTGCAACACTTTACATCAAGCTGGTTTTATTGAAACGAAGCAACCATGCCACTAACCTATGTTCTAGCCTAGTTTCCTATGAAAGTTAACCCAGATTAAACTATTGGGTTAAGAAATTACTCTACCTTGGGGCTATCTAACCAGGATTGGACAGTCTGGCCAGATTTATTCACTAATCTAACCTAGACACTTTGGCTAAGATTAAACTGTTTAGCCAAATTCATTCACTACCCTATCAACATCAAACTTAAAAAGAAATTGGCCATGCTTGAAAGGTATGGACCAAGTTACTATTATTGCATGGGGATTTTATTGCAATTCTTTTATGCCCTCTTTTCTTTCTTTTTCTTTTTATTTGTAGAATGAAAAATCATTTGTCAACAAAAACACTAGAAACATATAATATCCCAGTCACTAGTTGATTCCTATAACTTATAGGGTGATAACACATCGCAGGTATCGTCTTGTTGTCCCTATGCCCATGATCGGTTCGAAAATGAAATCTTCATCGAAAATTCCCAAGATTGGGATGAAGTGGCATCAAGAAGGGATGATCCTCGAATGACCAGATTCAAGGCCATGAGTTTGGAAGAACAAGCGACGTCTTTGGAGAAGAAAGCTTAAGAAATTCTCAAGGGTCAGAACAGAACTGTAGCATCTGAACCTAGCGAGGGAATAAGCGATCCCCAAGAGAGCGTCGAGGGGGAAACAGTTCATCAGGAATCCCCAGTAAAAATGAGGGACCTCCCTAGAGATCAAGTTGCACAAGAGATGGGTGCACTTTTATACCAGCAAGGCTAGCTTCTAATGAAGTTGATGCAAGATGATCCATACCTTATCATAAGACCTACGATTTCAAATACTATCTGAAGCGTCCTGACAAAGTCAAGCGGCCCTAGTCCCATGGATCCTCACAAAACCAATGGGTTAGGTAATACTAAATCCTCAAAATCGCCAGTCCATTCCTTGGAACGCGAGACAAATTAAACAAAGACAGGCCAGGTCTCGATAGAAACCTGAGCACCCAACCCCCTGAGAAAACTTATACATATATATAGTGACGATGAGAGTCTGGAGTCATATCATGGCACCCTAGTGTAGGTCCAAGAGGAAGAATGTCTTGAGAAAACCTATTCCCCTGAGCCCGAGAAAACCTATTCCCCTGAGCCCGAGTTTCAAGACCAGGAGGTCTCGCAAAAGGAAATAGAAACCAAAAGAAGCCTTGACACAAAAGGACCCATTAAATCAGAAGTCGAGGCAAATTGAAATGATGGGCCCGAACCGAAGGAGACATAGAACCGAAGGAGACATAGAAAGGATCTCTGCAAAAGGAAATCAATAGTTCTACGACTAATGAACAAGTAAGTAACGAGCCTATACCCGACACTTCCATTCTGCCCAATGCTCAAATCCCCGACGAGTGACGAATGGGATTCAGACCCGCAAGATACACCAAGGAAGTCTGAGAGTCTGACCTTGAACAAATATACACCACTAGTAGTTTTGGAAACAAACTAACATGGGGAGATTAGTAAATACCAGAGCCAGTAGATAAAGTAGCAGATATCTATGCGATCTCCTACATTTAGAAGAGAAAGGCCATTTTCCAAAGGACTGCGAAGAAAAGAAGGATCTCAGTGGATCACTCCATCCTAGTTACTACAGAGGAGAAATTGATCAAAATAGTAGCCACCTGGACGTCTGAACTGATTGGCGTAGGAAAATCCCTCTCATATGCCACCTTAGACAGAGCCAAGAGAGATGAAAAGGAACTATTCGCCACCCTGAAGGAGCTCAAACACTTGCACCATCTTTCTGAATAATATAAGGGCGCCATGCAGACCACTGTGTATCTGAAATGTGAGTTCATAGAAGTTTACAACGAGTTTAAAAAGGAGAGATGCCTGTTAACTGAAAACATAGTTGAGTTCTAGGAGGACACTCTCATGGAACTCGCAACTTGCAAGGAGATGGAGCGATGGTATGAAAGGGCATAGCAAGAAATATAAAAACTCAAGTACATTGGGGCAGTCTAGCAAGGTCGAGATAGGGAAAAAAATGGCATTTAGGGGATAGGCAAAAGTAGTCTTAATCGAATGAAGCGATCAACCGAGTATTGGGCCAAGATGTCTCGGGACCCACATCGGGAGATCCAAGAGAAATGGATCAGGTGTAATAAGCACTAGGTTAAAATCAACAAAATAATGAAGGATGTCGGGCTCCCCGAGTTTGGCACCCCTGATAATTTCATTGACTTGAACAACATGATCAAGATGTATGCCAAAAAAGATGCGCTATGGACCGAAGAGTTCACAAAAATAGTCGATGCGAAGCCAGGGCAAGTACGAAAATTTGTCGAACATCCGATAAGAGCCCGAACCATGCTACAACATCTGAACTTCTATTTAGTAAAGTACTAGGTGCAAGAAATAGACATCGTGGGAATATACGCGGCCTCGATGGAACACCATATATTTCCATGGGATCAAACTTGTGAAAAACTATTTGTCAGCTAGACTGAATACGAGAGCAGTCATCCTTTCCAAGAAGTATCTCAAGACGACTGTTAAATAAGTTGTTAGACGATAACACCATGTGGCAGTTTCTGTTTTGTTTAAACTACAATTAGCCATTAGTTTCGGTTAAAAATCTATATTATAAATAAATACATCGGCCAATTAGTCAAAGGTCAATGGTTATTATAATAACTCTTTATTTTTGGTTGTTAAGAATTATTTTGAGACTACTATGAATTGAGAAGTCCTTCTGGACCAAAGACAAACTATTTTCATCAAATGCATGTGATTGGACTTGGAAAAGAACTACTTCCTATCCGGTGTTTCATGAATGATGCAGTAATGAGTAAGAGTAATTAATTCTGTTTTCAAGTTATCTGGTGCAATGTTTTGATGTTGTTTGCTTTGATGATGAAGATAAATCGTTGTGTTATGATGTAATGAATGGTCATGGTAGATGAATTATTTTGCTTGCCATTATCTGATTACATATGTTCTTTCTTTCTGATAGTTAGTTTTTTAGACAATAATTAGATGCTCACATGGTTAATGTATTAGTACTAGGCCTGTGGTATAGAGTAACTGTCTGCATGTTGAGTAGCGGGTTATCCCAAGCTTAACCTCTTCCTGGTAGTTAAAAATTAGTCCTGTTGATTGTCAAGTTGGTTTATGCTGGCTTGCATCTCTCATATCAGCCCCACCCAAGAGAAACATACAAAAGAAAATAGTCCCAACTGAAGGAAGAGCCTTCGCAAAGAAACACAAAGCCCATCGATAAATCGGCCGGATCGTAAGATCTGGAGAACCATTCCATTATAAACACTATAAATTCTAATTGGGCCTCGGTGGCGGGTTTGGTTCCTACTTTTGAATCAAGGGATTTAGGTCCCATCAACAGAACCTCAGAATGAGGAAGCAGAAACCCAATAGGATGTGCAACCAGAAAGAACTGAACCAGCTGTAGAAGTTAATGGAATGGCATAGAATTGAGGATCAGAAGGGCAACCAGATGAGTCACAGGTACCCAGCCTAGGTCAACCAATAGAAGAGACCACGGTAACTACCTCGTATTGGCCAGAATGGATTACAGGGGAGAAACTAGGTGTTGTTGGAACTTCGTACCAACCACCACAGTAGGAACATAGAGTTCTGATACCGAGCTCACCCCACAAAAAACCAACAACATAAATTGTTCTACCACACATACAAGAGGGAGTACAGGTAGAGCCGCAACTACTTGGTCACATCGGGAAGCTCAAGTATTCCGACCATGACGTATCAAACAAAACCAACTATCCAGAACTTGCACCTTTATGCAGAACATAGTGGTAAACCAACTTGGATAAATGATCAACCAGCCACATCAGTGAGCAGTTGGACTGGACAGAATGGGCATTTTAGGGTTGTTGAAACTTCCACATTTTGGCATAGGCCAGTATGCCACAACATGCGTTAAGTAGTTGTTATCAGTCATGCACAGAGGGGATATATGGATGGACAAACCCTTCCCCATAACTGTTGAGCTTATCACCCAGATAATAGGACTACCCAGCCAATGTATGGATCCCGTGCTGATTCTGGATGATAAATCCAAGGAGAAAGTGTTAGAAGAGGAAATGAAGAAGAAATATGGTACCTCCAGGGGTACAACAGGCATTATAATCAAACAGATCAACAATGCAACAACACAATTGGGTGCAAATATCTTAGCCTATAAATTGTTAAGAAAATGTCGTAAAGACGAAGTACCAGTAGGAGTCATCACAGTTGCAGCTTAGTGCGCAGAAGGCACCTTCATGAGTTGTGTGCCTTATCTATTAAACTTGTTCCAAGTGGACTGCAAGGATGCGCAGGACCTCGGTACAAAATTCCATTACTCATGGCTTCTCACCCTCATATCCTTCATGGGATGGCAGGAACCAGAGTATGTAGTTTTTTGTACTAGACCACAGCCATCGGGAACGAGATATCTATTACTGAGATCTGGGCCATAGGCCAAGCATAAGAGGGAAAATGGAATCATCTTTGAAGCATATCTACAGGACATACAGGAAGCCATTAGCTGATCATGGAGAATAACACCAGAGGCTGTCGCGTGATATGGGGACATCACTAACTTCTGGGCTACATGTCAAGCCATGTGGATACCACTAAGGCAGGATCCAGATAAACAGTGGATACCAATGCGCTACTGCATCATAGAAGGTGATATAGACATGGTCATTAGCAAATGTCTTGATGCATGGAGGATCCTATCCATTCCCTGGGAAGTACCGAAAGGACCCATAGAAGGAGAAGCAACGTAGGTGGAAACACAGCCTTCGCAAATCCCAGTGCCCAAGAAACAAAGGACGAGCCAAAACAAGCTGGCTCAAGAAAACGAAGGGGAAAAGCTGATAAGGACCCAGAAGGGGCAGAAAGAGACCAACAAATAGCTAAAGCAAGCTAAGGGAGCACAAGAGACTGCCCCAATTCCCATCACACAAGAACCATGCGGAACTAAGAGACAAACTGTACAGGCAGTAGGCGCATGCAAGAAATCAAAGGAGCAATGAGGATCACCAGACTATACGATGATGGAGGATGATGGAGAAATGATCGCAAGAATGGTCTAGGATTGTCTAGTAGAAGACTTCGATCACACATCACATCACAGGGATAAACTACAAAAAGAGCTGGCAGAAATGGGACAACTCCTTAGGACACTCAGGGAGGCCCAAAGAGAAAGTAGCAGTAGAGGCATAGAGTCATCGACAACACAAACCAATGAAAGAGTGGAGGTAGAAGAATGAGACCTAGTCCTCCCAATGCCACACACACATGCAATGGTCTACATAAAATTGAGCATGCTACGAATGGATGAAATCATGGGACAAACACCACTGAAGGATTTGGAAAACATCCAATTGGTCTTAACATGGATTCCATCAAAGGCATTCCACAAATTGCAGGTTAGCTTCGACCACGAGATACAATCTCAAGCACATAAAAACTTAGTTGAGCTATAGAAAGCAACAAAGAAGCGGGAAACACTGGAAAAAGATTGTGAGCAGGCCAAATCCGAAATTTAGAAGGAGATGAAACATAAGAACGAATTGGAATGCAGAGGGGGAGAAATTTTTGGAAAACTTCCAATCACTGTGCAAGGAAATGAATTCCCAGACGTAGAAAAGATCGACTGGATTGCGTAGGCAATTGCTCGATAACAGAAGGAGATCGAGGATATCCGATAAAAACTCACACCAACAGCCCCACCAACATTAAAGGAGCGAAGGAGGTAGACAACAATAATGAAAATGTAGGAGATGGAGAAATAGGTTAGCACGACAACTAACTTGCTTGATAAAGAAACACAACTTTGGACAAGACTGGAGGAGGATCCATAGGTTCAACACTAGGAAAAGGAAGAGGAAAGGATCAATGCAGTGATCCAAGAACTCAAACAGAGGAAAAATACCATACCAATCCCAGAACACGTCGAGGGGATGCAAGAGATGAAAAAGAAGCAGGAAAAACTTATCACTTCATAAACACAAAACATGAGCGTCAGGCTCAAATAGAACCATTACAGGAATGGGTAGTAGAAGTACTCGCACAGGCAGAAGCAACTAGAAAAAAGATGGCACAGACACATGTAGAATGTGAAAGATTACTGAGCAATGAAGTGGTAGTTCAAGTAGTGGATACCATTAAGGAGAAGACAACACAGGCACTAATAAAAGCAACAAAGTTGAGGGAAAATTTCCAGACGATCACCGAGGAGATCGAGGCAGCTCGGAAAGATTAGGTGACTTGGGACAAGTCACATGTAAGTGTTGGGGGCTTGTTGGTAGTAGGCCAAAGTGGGAAATAAAGAGGGAGTGAAAGAGAATGACAACTGGAAGAGCAAGCGTGGGAAAGAAAGCATGCAAGAGGAAAGTGACAACTGGTAAGAAGAACAACATGCGTGCAAGGAGACCCACTTTTGTAATGTATAAATAGAAGGATAGGAAATGTAAGAAGTAGTAGATGTGATTTCTTATTGCAATTGGTAGTGCATCTATGTAATGTTGAATAAGTGCTCTGTGCGAATTGTGTAAGGCTTGCAAGGCTAAGTGCAAGTTACTGTGAAGTTTCTATAGAAAGCTAAGTGTTGTAACGCAAGGAAGAAGGATCTAGTGAGCTGCATGGATCTTCTGTCCTATGAGAAGAAGGGTTTTGGAGGCTTTGTGCTTGTAACAGATTGAAGACGATAATAAAGAAGAAGATCTTGTGGACATATCCCCAGGGTGGGGGTGAACCACTTAAATTTGTGTGTTATGCTCTGTGCTTTGATTCAATGTGTTTATCTTTGCTTATGTTATGTGCTTTGATATATCCACTTATGCTCTGTGCTTCTTAGATATATATGATTATTATATATGATGTGTATGCAGATTTTTAGTGTTGATCTACTGGATCTGATCTGGGTTACTATGGTTAAGTGCTGAAATACCATAGATCTGAGTGTACAAAGCGATGCTCTGTGCTATCTACGAAGTATAATAAGGGTCGAATATTGATGAATGATCGATGCTAAGTGATTTGTAAATAATATATTCATAGATCTGTGTCCCAACTAAGGTTGCAGACACCTGATTCTTGCAACCACCCTTGCCTCTACCTCTGGTGAGACTTCATATGCTTCATAGATGTTGCCGAAAGGGTCGGTAGTTAGGGATTTGTTGGTGCGCTCTTGAGCGTTGAACCCTAGGTCTACCCCTGTGCCAACAAATGGTTTTTTTGCTAGGAAATGTAAGAAACTGAGTGCTAGAAGTGCCCAGACTTATGAGAACCTCACAGAGAATCCAGAGTTGCAGGCATTGGAGGCAGAGCTCCAAGAAGCAAAGAAGCATGCAGATACGCTATAGGTGCAACTAAAGGCCTTGACCCCAGTCAAAAGAATGAAGAGATTTCTAGAAAAATGCATCGCCCAACAACAACTACACACATTGCAAAGTAAAGTGATGGAAGTCTCCCAATGACTTCAACCAATCGAAGAAAAGGCATGCCAACTTGTCGTTGAAGTTGAAAGCTAGGGAGACAAGCTTGAACAGGTTGTCATCACCATGGAACAATTCCTAGAAGGGCCAGTAAATGATGCAGTGATCTAGGAGTTCACTGAGAAAGAGGCTATCACACCGCAGCAGGTCAAAGCAACATGAGCCAAGCTCGAGGCATTCGAGGTAGAATTGATCAGACTAGAGTGACTCAGGATGAGTCACAGGTGAGTGTTGGGGGCCTATTGTCCCTTGACCAATTTTTGAGGAACACTTGGTCATAATTGACCATTTTTGGGACTTCGATAGCCTGTCAAAGACAAAGTGCAAAGTGAAGTGGAAATTGCGGAAGCTAGGTCCCCTTTTGGGTCCTTTTCGGGTTTTTGGGAATATGTAATGGGAAAGGGATGTCGGCCCGTGGGTTTACCCACACTTAGGCCCACTTTTGTAATGTATAAATAGAAGGATATTCAATGTAAGAAGTAGTAGATGTGATTGCTTAGTGCAATTGGTAGTGCATCTATGTGATGTTGAATAAGTGCTCTGTGCGAACTGTGTAAGGATTACAAGGCTAAGTGCAAGTTACTGTGAGGTTGCTATAGAAAGCTAAGTGCTGTAACGCAAGGAAGAAGGATTTAGCAAGCTTCATAGATCTTCTGTCCTATGCAAAGAAGGGTTTTGGAGGCTTTGTGATTGTAATAGAATGAAGACGATAATAAAGAAGAAGATCTTGTGCATGTAGCCCCAAGGTGGGGGTGAACCACGTAAATATGTGTGTTATGCTCTGTGCTTTGATTCAATGTGTTTATCTTTGCTTATGTTATGTTCTTTGATATATCTACTTATGATATGTGCTTCTTAGATATATATGATTGTTAGATCTGATGTGTATGAGGATGCTTAGTGCTGATCTACTGGATCTGATCTAGGTTACTATGGTTAAGTGTTGAAATAATGTAGATCTGAGTGTAAACTACGATGCTCTTTGTTGTTTGTGAAGTATGATAAGGGTAGAATATTTATGAATGATTGATGCTAAGTGCTCTATAAATGATATAATCACAGATATGTGTCCCAGCTAAGGTTGTAGACACCTGAGTATTGCAACCACCCCTGCCTCTACCTCGGGTGAGACTTCATCTGCTTTGTAGGTGTTTCCAAAAGGGTCGATAGTTAGGGATTTGTTGGTGCACTCTTGAGCATTGAACCTTGGGTCTGCCCCTGTGCCAACAACACTCAAGTGTGAAAAAAAAATTAATTTGTTGAAGGAATTACTTACTATTGCACCTGTGTTAAATATTGTTGACCCAAATGAAAGTTTTTTGGTATGTACAGACACATGTAAGGAAGGAATTGGGGGAGTGCTCACGCAAAATGGACATGTCATTGGATATGAGTCCAGAAAGATCAAAGAAAATGAGAGGAACTATTCCATGCATGACTTGTAACTTGTTTCCATTGTTCACACCTTGAGGATGTGGAGGCATTATCTCATGGGGAAGAAATTTGAATTTAGGATAGATCACATTGGCCTGAAGTATATTTTTGAACAACCAACCTTGAATGCCAGGAAAACAAGATGTATAGAATTTTTAAGTGAATATGACTTTGATATCAATCATATGACAGGAAAGGAGAATAAAGTTGCGGATTCTCTTAGTAGAAGAGTGCATCTCATGCATGCTACTGTTGTCAGTATGCACCAGTCAGACTTGAAGAGAAGAATTTTAGATGGTCTTGTTACAGATCAACAATACCTACAAGTAAAGGAAAAATTACAGTAAGGAAGTGTACTACAGAAAATAAAGGAGTATGAGATAAGGGAAGACAGATTACTCATGCATAAAAATAGAATCTATGTTCCTAGCTCCTGAGAACTGAGGAATTTGGTACTGAAGGAAATGCATGATGTTCCTTATGTTGGACATATCAGTTACCAGAAAACAATTACAACATTAAGAAGCCAATTATTTTGGCTGGGAACGAAGAAGGATTTTTCTGATTACATTGCTTGATGTATGGAGTGTTAGAAGGTGAAGGTTGAGCATAGGCACCCAGTGGGTTTGCTGCAACCATTGCCAATCCCAAAGAAGAAATGGGGAGTGATCACCATGGATTTCATCACATGATTACCCAGAACGAATAATCAACATGATTCAATCATGGTGGTGGTTGACAAATTAACAAAGTTTGCTCATTTTGTGCATGTGAAGACAACGCATACAACGAATAATATTGCAGAAATTTTCATGAAGGAAATTGCTAGGTTGCATGGGATACCTAGGATAATTGTCTCAGACAGAGATATGAATTTTAACTCCAATTTTTGGAGGGGATTGTTTAAAGGATTTGGCACAAATCTAAACTTTAGCACAACATATCATCCCCAAACAGATGAGAAAACAGAGAGAGTCAATCGAATAATTGAAGATATGTTGAGAATGTATGTGATGGATAAGATATCTAAGTGGGAAGATTACTTACACTTGGTTGAGTTTGCATATAATAATGGGTATCAATCTTCATTGAGAATGAGCCCATTTGAAGCCTTGTATGGTAGGAAATGTGATACTCCAGTAAGCTGGGACAACCCAACAGATAGAGTGGTACTTGGGTCGGATTTGCTCAAGGACATGGAGGACCAGGTGGTTAAGATCAAGCAGAATTTAAAGGCAGCTCAGGATAGACAGAAAGTTTATGCAGAAAAGAATAGGAAAACTAGAGAATTTAAAGTAGGGGAGCATGTACTTTTGAAAGTGAAGCCCAAAAAAATCTCTTTGAAATTGGGTAGTTGTACAAAGATGGCAGCCAGATTTTGTGGTCCATTTGAAATATTGGACATAATAGGGTCAGTTGCATACTTGCTTGCATTGCCCACTTCCATGAATGTGCATAATGTATTTCATGTATCTTTACCAAAGAAATATGTACATGACCCTAACCATTTTATTGATTGGTATCTGATTCAGGTAGAGACAGAGGGATATTTTCAGGTTCAACCAGTGCAGGTACTGGAAAAAAAATTCAAAATGCTTCGTAATCGAGTTATAGAGTTGGTAAAAGTTTAGTGGACCTACTACGGTCCTGAATATGTTGGACAACTGAGAGGCAGGGGGGGGTTGAATCAGTTGTTATTGTGCTTAAACAATTATGCTTATTTTAAATTCTTTACAGAGCACTCAATGACAATCACAATAATGCAGGGAAGTAAGCGATAGAACATTCAACATCATTCACACATAAGGGATACACAGAGACAGATATTTCCCGAGGAAATCCATAAAGGGTAAAAACCTCTTCTTCTTTATATGATAAGTATTCTTTACATTATGTACATTATCATACTTATGAGAACCAACTCATAATGAGGCTACAACCTCTTTTTTTCAAGATGCTACTTGTTGAGAGCACCAAATCTCTGATTTCTCTAGCATCAACTAGAAGGAAGCACCAACTCCCCATGTTTCTCTAGCACCCACTAGAAGGAAGCACCAACTCCCTGGTTTCTCTAGCACCCACTAGAAGGAAGAAACAACTCCCTAAGTGTTCCAACACCAACTGGATGGAAGCACCAACTTGTAAAACAGAGAACTACATCTCTCCCTTGCACCACTCTTCCACTCTGGTGTCTTTGGCTGCAACCAGATGGAAGATACAACTCCCTGTGTTCAAGAACCCACTTGAACCTCTGAGGACAACAATCCTCCCTAGAACCTCCCAACCTCCCTGAAATATAAAGTTTGATATATATATAAATTTCTCACAGTGATACAATATTTATCATTGGCTTACCAGGCTTATCATTGTTTTTCTCTCCTGTATCAGTGTTTCTCTGTCTCCATCTTCTTGCATTTTCTAATCTTCTGTTTTTCTCTACAAGAGCACCTCAAAATTCCTTTATTGTCTTTCTGTCTTGTTGCACACATCCTTGTGCTTTCTATGCTTCTTCCTTTTATGCTGTGTGCGCCATGTCCATACAATGCACCATTCCTCTTCTCTATATTTCAGCTACTGCACTCTCCTCCTTCTACGCTCCTGAATCCCTCTCAACAACAACAACCATCTCCTCTTTCTTTTGCCTTCTTATAGTCTTTGTGCACCTTGTGCATGCCCTGTGCACAATGCTTCTGCATGCTCTTCATGTTGAGTTCTCTTCCTGTTCATCATTGCAACTCTTCAGCTTCTCTGGCTATTAAACCCATGTGTCCATCATCACTGGGTGTTGTGCTGAGATTCCTTATCCTCTCCAATAGTTGAGACTCTTTGTCTTCTCTATCACAGTCGAGCTCATCCTCTCTATTGCAGTTACAAGATTCAAAGCTCATCCATCTGTCAATTGCCTCCACGAATAGTCTTCATTCCAATGGCAGATTCCTTGAGACTCTTCAGCTCCTTTGGCAATCACACAAAAGTCTCTTTGAGTCCTCTGGTAGAAACCATCAGTGGTTTCTAGTAGTTACACTGTGAACCTCCAAAGACTGCTTCAACAATTGAATTTCCACTGATCGATTAACTTTGAAGAGCAACAATATCCCTTCAATCATATTCCTAAATAACCTGCACTGTTGGATCATAAATGATGGATCTCACACTTATTTCACCATTTCGCAATTAGGCCTTTCGACGTTTTGGCATTCCAGTATTCGACTTTTCGGCATCCCTGTGGTGAGGCATCTCGACTCTCCATGTCCTAAACTCCAAAATGGATCTTGTCTCTTCAATCTCTTCTCTACAGCTCTTCTACGATGTGACCACTGGCAGTGACCATATCCTTATTCAAAAACACATTTCGGTGTTTCATCATTTTGGCATTCCTGTTGCAAAGTGTTTTGACACTCCAACTCTCGACATCCAAAACCAACACCAAAAGGTGTTTTTCTCATTTTTTCATTCGACTTTTCGACATCCTTGTGGTGAGGCATCTCGACTCTCCATGTCCCAAACTCCGAATGGAGCTTGTCCCTTTGAGCTCTTCTCTACATATCTTTGAAAATGCGACCACCAGCGATGACCATAGCCTTATTAAAAAATGCATTTCAACGTTTCGTCATTTAGGCATTCCTGTTGCAAAGTGTTTCGACACTCCAACTCTCGGTATCCGAAACCAACAATAAAAGGTGTTTTTAGTATTTCGGCATTTCGACATTCCGACATTCCTTATGATGAAGTGTTTTGACACTCCATCTCCCAGTATCCGAAATCTACACAAAAAGGTGTTTCGACATTTCGCGACTTTGGGACTCCTGTGATGAAGAGTCTTGATTCTTGATTCCTTCGACTCCCGGTATCCGAAACTTCAGTTGATATACCTGTTTCGAAATTTTTGGCGTTTCACATTTTGGCACTTCGGGAGTCCTGTGTTAAAGAGTCTCAACTCTTGACTCCTCCAACTCCCGATATCCGAACCTCCAGTCAATGTGCCTATTTCGGGGTTTCACATTTCATGATTCTGAGACTCCTGATGATGAAGAGTCTCGACTCTTCCAACTCCCAGTATCTGAAACTGTTCTCTTGCTTTCAGGATTTCGGTGTTTCACATTTCGCGATTCTAGGACTCCTGATGATGAAGAGTCTTGACTCTTCCAACTCCCAGTATCCGAAACTGTCCTCCTGCTTTTGGGATTTCGGTACCCTACTTCACCTTTCTCTTTAAAGAATGTGTAGGTTCTCCTAGATCCAATGTCGGTCAGACCTCGGGCTTAGATCTGATGTTCATTGAGAATTCTCAATGGGATCCAAAGATCACTATCGCTTCTTCTCCCGGGCTTCCGTTTTCCCTATTTTTCCATCGCTGCATACTCTAATATTGCCATCAATGACAGGCACACCTACCTGTAAACATGCCAACAATCTCCCCCTTTGGAATTGATGGAAACCTTGAACAACTGCGCTAATATGTTTGGACCTCCAACTGTAGCATCTGGTCCAGACTACTCCTTTTCTCCCCCTTTGCCATCAATGTCAAAGAAAACATACTCCCCCTGAGCTGTTGCAGTATTTTTAGGAGGTATCAGATATTCAATCAATACAAAACTCCCCCTAACAGGATGGACTCTCTTAGGTGTGAGACGGGATGACACCCATCTTCTGTCGGAGATATTCAAATGGTGTCTTGGCTAGGGGTTTAGTAAATATGTCTGCAATTTGTTCTGTGGTTGGAATGTAATGGACTTGAACAATATGATTGATGACCGGCTCTCTTAGAAAATTGTATTTTATGGGAATATGCTTGGTCTTGGAGTGGAATACACGATTCTTGGACACACTGATGGCACTAGTGTTATCACAATGAATTGGGATCGATGCAGCATATTTTACCTCCAAGTCTGCAAGTGTCTGAATCATCCATAATACCTGAGTGCAATAGGAATCAACAACAATGTACTCTGCCTCTGTAGTTGATAAAGAAATGGAACATTGCTTTTTACTCAACCATGCTACTAGAGAATCTCCTAAGAAGAACACACCTCCACTTGTGATTTGACTTTCATCCAAGCAGTTAGCCCAATCAACATCTGAGTAGGCTGATAATTGAAAATTACGATTCTTAGGATACCATAGGCCATAGTTCATTTTTGTTTTCAAATATCTAAATATCCTTTTGACAGCTAGCAAATGACTCTGTTTAGGTGCAGAATGATATCTTCCTACCATTCCAACAACATGCATTATGTTTGGGCGAGATGCTATGATGTATAGCAAGTTGCCTATTATTGACCTATATGAACTTTGATCAACATCACGTGAGTCATCATCCTTGCTTAATTTGCATCCAGTAACCATAGGTGTGCCCACAGGCTTAGAATCTTCCATTTGAAACCTTTTCAACATTTCTCTTAGATATTTTTCTTGAGAAATGAACATCCCTTCAGACCTCTGAGTAATTTGCAGTCTAAGAAAAAATGATAGTTCACCTATCATAGACATTTCAAAATCAGACTCCATGGTAGAAGCAAACCATTGTACCAATGATTCCTTATTACATCCGAAGATGATGTCATCTACATAGACCAACACGATGAGCAAATCATTATCCTCTATTTTGATATATAGATTGTTGTCAATTGTTCCTCTCTTGAACCCTTTGTCTTTGAGATACGTATCCAGTCTTTGATACCAGGCACGAGGGGCTTGTTTTAACCCATATAAATCTTTCTTCAACTTTCATACTAATTCAGGTTTATCAGACAGTTCAAAACCCTCTGGTTGTTCCATATAGACTTCTTCATTTAAATCTCCATTTAGAAAAGATGACTTCACATCCATTTGATATACTTTAAACCTTTTATGACAAGCATAGGCAAGAAATATTTTGATAGCTTCTAATCTTTCTATGGGCGCAAATGTTTCATCAAAATCTAGTCCTTCTATTTGAGCATAGCCTTTACAGACCAATCTTGCTTTGTTCTTGACAACCTGTCCCTTCTCATTCAACTTATTCTTAAAGATCCATTTGGAACCAATGATATTTTTACCTTTAGGTCTATGAACCATCTCCCACATATTTTTTTTCTCAATCTGATCAAGTTCATCATTCATTGATTTAACCCAATGGTCATCTTTGCTAGCTTCATCAAAATTATTGGGTTCTATCATGGATATGAAAGCTATATGTGATTGTTCGGTGTTTTTGATTATCTTTCTCCTGGTTTGTACACCTTTGTCCTTTTCACCAATTATCTGACTTGCAGGATGATTCTTTTGAGTGATTCTGGAGGAGGAATTTGAAGTTGTCTGCTGATTTGAGTCTGTTTGAGTATCTATGTATTCATCTGATTCAGAGTCTTCATTTTCTGATTCTTGGACCTGTTCATCTTCAGCTTTAGCTGTTTCCTCTGTAGAAGACTCATTATTGTACACCTCTCTTTCTGGGATTCCTTCATCAACTTTTATGTCAATACTGTCAACCATTTTATGCAGCCTCTTATTGTAGCATCTGATCCTTTACTGTTTGTAGCATACCCTAAGAAGATACCTTCATCAACCCTGTCATCATATTTTCCAAGGTTCTCATCATTATTCTTTATGTAACATTTACTCCCAAAGACTTTGAAGTGTTTGATTGAAGTAGGCCTCCCATGCCACAGTTCATAAGGTGTCTTGTCACTTTGTGGTCTGAGGTGGGCTTTGTTAAGAACATGGACTGCTGTGTGTATTGCTTCTACCCAGTAGGTTTGACTAATGTTCTTCTCATTCATCATTGACTTGGCCATTTGCTGCATTGTTCTGTTTTGGCTCTCAACTACTCCATTTTGTTGTGGAGTTCTTGGGATTGTGTATTCTCTCTTGATCCCATGCTTATCATAGAATTCCTTGAAATCACTTGACATAAATTATATTCCTCTATTTGATCTTACTGCCTTTAACCTCTTGCCTATTGATTCTCAGTTAAAGCCTTAAATATTTTAAACTTCTCAAATGCTTCAGCTTTTTCCTTGAGAAAGGAAACCCAAGTAAGTCTGGAGTAATCATCAATGATCAGCATGAAGTAGTTTTCTTTTCCTGTGCCTTCTTATCTTGATGTTCCACATAAATCCATATGAACTAGTTGGAGTGGTTTCTCTGTTGAAGTAGAGCTCTTGGACTTAAACTGTGTCCTGGTTAGCTTTCCTACTTGGCAGGGTTTACACATAGAATGTTGGGGTTTTGATATTCTCAGAAGATCTTTTACTGCCTCAAGATTTTTGAGCTTGATTAAGTGTTCAAAGTTTAGATGTCCAAGTCTCCTATGCCATAACCAACTTTCATCATGTTTTCTTAGATGACACTCTTCTCTATCTTCTTTCAACACATATACATTATTTTTTGTCCTTATGCCTTTGGCCACCACTTCTCCTGAGTATGCAGACTTTATCTTGCATTCCTTGGATGTGAACACCACTTCGCATCCTCTGTCACACATTTGACTTACACTGAGCAGATTATGTTTCAGCCCATCTACAAGCAGAACATCTTGGGCTTTTCCTTTTCCATTACTTAAACTCACCATCCCTTTGTAGAAATTTCGATACAAATTAATGTATTCATGGGATTCTCCTAATCTAACAATTTCTTCCACTTGTTAAATATAGAATCACTTCTACTATTATTATTGCGGAATCAATTAAACCACGATCACAACCACAATGCACAAAGTGAAATATTAATAACACACAACACAAAAGTTTTACCGGGAAAGCGTAAAGCTAAAAATCCCACTATCATATATTATGTATATCATGAATCATGAAACAATCTCATACAAAACTATAATCCAAGAGCTCTCAGTACAATACAATCGTTTCACACTATCATACACAAATTAGCAAATACATGTGCCAATTCTTGTGTCCAGACAGCCTGCCTCCTTTGCACAAACTCTGCAATCCAAATTCTCACAATGATACTTGCATTCTGAATTGCATAGTTTGCACATACTCATAAGCATATCCACTGCATGTGTAAACAAATCACAACTGATAGCCAACTATCCCTTTCACCTGTTATCTCAACTAGATGTCCATTGGAACTGACATGCATGTAGTTAACCATGGCGAATCTTCAGTTGCATGTGAGTTCACTGATTGTGAATTAATGAATAATTAATTCACTGAACTCTCACTAGTACAACTGAGCTTAACTCACTTAACTACACTCATAATTCTGTTACAATTCCAAATCACTTAGTTATGAATGCGATAATAGATTAATATTTATTGTCTAATTTAATTAAGGGAAAAGTAAATTAGACACATGTTTCTTGTTGACTTTTCAACACTCCCTCTCAACAAGAAAGGGATTATCCTTCACCCCAATCCTGTCTCTATGATATTCGAATTTTCTCCTGGTGAGCGCCTTCGTCAGAATGTCGACATCCTGATCTTCCGTAGGAATGTATTGAAGCAACATGATCTTCCGCTACACACAATCTCTGAGATGATGATACCGAATATCTATATGCTTAGATCTGTCATGAAACACATGATTAATCAAGAGTTTAATGAAACTCTGATTATCACAATAAATCACTATCAGATCTAAATGAGAACCAAACAAACCAACCAAGATCTTCCTCATCCAGATAGCCTCACATGCATCTTGGCTCACAGCCATGTATTCTGCTTCCACTAAACTAAGTTCCGCGGATCTCTATTTCATGTTGTACCAAGAAACAACTGTAGGTCTGATACTAAAGATCCCTCCTGATGTGATCTTTTTGTCTGTTGGGTTGCCTACCCAATCTGCATTCGTGAAGCCATGCAACTTCACCTCATCCATCTATGTGTACCATAATCCATACTCATATGTGCCCTTCAGATATATTAGGACATGCTTACCTTCCTTCCAAAAGAGTTTGGTAGGCTTAACCATCGCTTAACTTAACTAGTTAACCACATAGAAAATGTTCGGTATTGTATTCACTAAATACATTAGTGAAACTACTAACTGTCGATAGACAATAGCACCCACTACTTCTCCAGAAGTAGAATCCTCTTTCCTCTAGTTTCCTGGAAGAGGAGTATCCATGGGTTTGCAACCCTCCATGTGAAACTTACTCAGTATCTCTCTTGCATACTTTCCTTGAGACACAAAAAGTTCACCATCTCGCTACCATATTTCCAAACCAAGGAAATAATGAAGAAGGCCCAAATCCTTCATCTCAAACTCCTTTGCAAGGTCCTCCTTGCATGAGTGTATCATCTTCTCATCACCAGTAAGTATTAAATCATCAACATAAAGCACAATGATTAAAAGCTTACCCTCCACCACAATTTGGTATAGGTTTTCATCCGCTTCACTTTTTGTGAAGACCAATCCAGTGAAATAGTTGTCTATCTGAGTGTACCAAGCACGAGGTGCTTGCTTCAGCCCATACAATTCTCTCTTGAGTCTGCACACATTCGACTCTCTATCAAAGGTCTCAAAACCTTCTGGCTACTCAATGTACACTTCTTCCTCAATGATCCCGTTGAAGAACGTAGTTTTTACATCCATCTGATGAATGCGCCAACCCATCTGCACTGAGAGTGCAAGGATGGATCTTATGGAAGAGTACCTTGTGACAGGTGTAAAGGTCTCATCATAATCTATCCCCTTGATCTATGAGAAGCCTCGAGCCACAAATCTAGCCTTGTATTTCTCCACACTCCCATCAACAGCTTGCTTTACCTTGTAAATCCATCTTGAACCTACCTTTAATTTACCAATCGATCTTGGGACAATATCCCATACATTGTTTTTGACAATGGAGTCATACTCCTCTACCATAGCATCAACCCAAGTGGGGTCCTGCACTGATTCCTGAAAGGAAGATGGTTCAGTCACAATACATTTTCTCATTAGAGCCATGTATCCAGCAAATCGATCAGGAGACTGTCTTCGTCTGCGCTGTGAAATAGAGGCTCCTATATTCTGTGCAGTATCTAGTCTCAATCTATCAGCTTCCATGGTGGGCTTTCTACCATTTCTGATGAATGGCTCTACTTGAGTGGTTTCCTCCACTCCATGAACCTCTTCATGTGGCTGATCGACATCTTGAGACTCATCCTTGGGAACCAACAATTCCTGTTCTGCATGCAAGTCTAGCTCCCTCTCAAGCGACAACCGCATGGCTTTCCCCTCATCGAATTTTATATCCCGTCGCATAACAGTAATATTACTATTCAGCAAATACACACGATAATTATGGGGTGTTTCTGTGTACCCCAAAAATATCCCAACTTCAGCAGTCAGTTCCAACTTCTTCCTGGCATCCTTGGTCACATGCACATAAACAGATGAGCCAAAAAATTTAAAATGAGAAACATCAGGTTTATTACCAGTAAAATCTTCTTCAGGTGTACTCATGCCAAGTACTCTATGAGGACAACAGTTCTGCACATAAACCACAGTATTGCATGCTTCTACCCACAAATGCATTGGTAGGCCCTAATCATGCAACATCGCTCGTGCTGCACCCACGATCGTTCTGTTCTTTCTCTCTGCGACCCCATTTTGTTGTGGGTTATGAGGCACTATGAGTTCTCTTCAAATTCCTTCTCTATTGCAGAAGTCTTTGAATTCGTTAGAAATGTATTCTCCACCATTATCGCTCCTTAGAGCCTTCACTTGCTTCCCCGACTCTTTCTCCACCAATGCTTTAAACTCACAGAACTTTGAGAATGTTTGATCGTTCTTCTGCATGAAGAATATCTAGCATTTATGAGAAAAGTCATAAACAAAAATAACATAATACCTGTGTTTTGTTGTTGAATCAACCGAGAATGGTCCACACACATCCGTGTGAATTCTCTCCAGGATCACCGAAGCACGGTTCTCCTTTTCATGAAAGGTGGACTTTACATACTTCCCCAGGGTGCACCCCTTGCACTAATCTAACTGATCAAGTGTTCCCCTTGGAAGTCTAGTAGATATCTACTACATGATCTTCAAGGCTCCATGATGAAGATGGCCCAATCTCTTGTGCCATAATTCGCCCTCATCCTGGCTTACCACTTTTTTTCCCTTGCTTATCATGGCACTACAGCCATATACCTCTAGCATGAAGAGATTATTAACTTGAATCCCTATCTTCTTGACTTGACCCATTTCTTTATGTTGTAGGTAGGCTTTCCCACTGCTAAAAACAACATCATAGCCTCTGTCCTCCAACATTGCGACTGAGACCAAGTTTTTCTTCAGACCTAGAACATGCATAACATTTTTCAATTGAAATGGTTTACCTGACCCCCTCTGAAAGGTAATGGTACCAATACCAGTCACACTGTATCGTCCATCGTCGCCCATCTCTATATGCATTCTGATATCTTTCTCCTCCAAGTCAATGAAAGACTCTTTATCTCCTGTCATGTGGAAGGAAGTTCCACTATCCAAATACCACACCGATCCCGATGCACTTGAAGCCATGCATGCAATCAAAGCGAAGTAAGGCTCAAATTGTGAGACAAGAGACTCACCAGTTGTAGCTCCAACAAATGTCTTTTTCTTCTTCTTCTGCAGATAGTTAGTAGCGAGATTCCCACGTTCGTGACAGTGAAAACACTTCACTTTGGACAAATCCAGCTTCTTGACTTTAGACTCGGAATTTGATTGGAATTTATTCCCTTTCCCTTTTCTTGCCTTGGTAGTCAAAGCACAATCCTCTTCATCATCACACTTTGATGAAGATCCATCTTTGGTATTCCACCTGAACTCCTCTTGCACTAGATCCGACCATAGTCGTTCCCAATCCGACAATTTTTCCCTTCCATTGACAGAGTCTTGATAACTGTGCCAACTCTTGGGAAGTCCTAGGAGCGCCAAGCTCACCAAATCATCAACAACGACTGTTATTCCCACACTTCCAAGCTCATCCCGACATTGGACAAACTTCATGAGATATTTTGGAATGGTGTCACCTTTCTCCATCTTGATCTTCCTGAGTTTATCTTTGAGCACCAATTTCCTATGGTCACTACTATTTTGGAACAGATCTGTCAAAACCTTCCACATTGCATATGGTGTGGTTTTACCATGGATACTTGAGACAATGTGGTCTCATAATCCCTCCAACAAAATCCTACTCTCCTTTTCCACTTTCTTTTTCCATGCATCAAGATTTGCAGTATCTGTCGCATCCAGCTTAGGAACATCTGCGTCAATGTAACCCTTCAAGCCATTGTCTTCAAGCACTACTTCCATCCTGTCCTTCCAAGCAATGTAGTTAGAGATTCCCTCGAGTGCATACTCCAACCTCAATCCATTGAAAGACATTTCGATCTTGAATCAGCTGTCGCACCAAGAAAATATTTCAAATTCGAATGTTATCCAACCACCAAAACTCAACCCCTACAATTCCTCTTTCCTGGGAGGTTCACACCCCACCTGAGAGTAGCCTGAGGGAAGTTTGAACCCTGCCTGTGTGTAGCCTACGAACTTGCCTGGGAAGTTCGCACCTTGCTCCATTGTAGCCTATGAGAATGCCAATGAAGTTTGCACCCTGCTTCACTGTTAGGGTGAGGGAAGTTCGCACCCTGCTAGTGTATTTTCCTGTGAGAATTCCAATGAAGTTCACACCCTGCCTTTGTCTAGGGTGCGAGAATTTCTGTTCTTGAAAACACTTAAAGTTTTCAGTATTAGGGTTTGCACCTTGCTAGAGATGGGACCTGCAAGAATGAAATTATGTTCGCACCTCACTTTCGTGACTCCGTGGCCTCCATGGCTCTGATACCATGTAGAAATTTTGATACAAATTAATGTATTCCTGCGATTCTCCTGATCTAACAATTTTTGCCACTTGTTAAATACAAAATCGCTTCTACTATTATTATTGCGGAAGCAATTAAACCACGATCACAAACACAATGCACAAAGTAAAATATTAATAACACACAACACAAAAGTTTTACCGGGAAAGCGTAAAGCTAAAAAACCCACTATCATATATTATGTATATCATGAATCATGAAACAATCTCATACAAAACTCTAATCCAAGAGCTCTCAGTACAATACAATCGTTTCACACTGTCATACACAAATTAGCAAATACATGCGCCAATTCTTGTGTCCAGACAACCTGCCTCCTCTGCACAAACTCTGCAATCCAAATTCTCACAATGATACTTGCATTTCGAATTGCGTATTTTGCACATACTAATAAGCATATCCACTGCATGTGTGAACAAATCACAACTGATAGCCAATTGTCCCTTTCACCTGTTATCTCAACTAGATGTCCATTGGAACTGACATGCATGTAGTTAACCGTGGCGAATCTTCAGTTGCAAGTGAGTTCACTGATTGTGAATTAATGAATAATTAATTCACTGAACTCTCACTAGTGCTGATATTAACTCACTTAACTACACTCATAATTCTGTTACAATTCCAAATCACTCAGTTATGAATGCGATAATAGATTAATATTTATTGTCTAATTTAATTAAGGGAAAATTAAATTAGACACATGTTTCTTGTTGACTTTTCAACACCCTTTACCCTTTATTTTACCTGGAACATCATTTCCAAAGGTTATGTTTCCTGATTTGCTTTCACTTAGAGATAGAAACTTACCTTTGTCTCCCGTCATATGTTTGGAGCATCCACTGTCTATATACCAAGGTTTCGTTTGTCTTTGAGATGACAACAATAATCCACACTTGCCACTTTCTTTCTTCTTCCAAAACTTGACATTTTCAGTAGGGGAATTCAAATCTGGTACATAGTTCCTTAAGCGACAGTCAACAAATTTATGTCCATAGTTATGACAGATGTAACATTCTGGTTCGTTGAATAAAGGATCATAATGATTGTTATGCTTAACCTGTGTCATTTTCCCATCCATCAAGTGATTTGCAATCTGTGGTGGTTTGTTACTTGTCTATCTCATTCTTTTTTGTGGTAGATATCTATACTTTGAATGTCTTGATTGCTCATAATTTAATTTTAAAGAACAATTTATAGCTTTATGACCAAAGTTAGAACAAAAGAAACAATATCCATAGAAAAAACGTTGGTACTTGGAAAATGGTTGTCTTCTTTGAATAGGTCAATTTCTTCCATGCTAATGATTTCCTTGAGCAGGGAGTGCATTATTTCTTTGTTCTACAGATTCAGTCCTGGCACCTTTTTCTTTACTCCTCCTGGGCATCTGATTGTCTTCCTTTGTTTCTGCAGGTTTGTTGTTGTCATTGGTTGTAGATTTGACAAACTTGATGCATTCTTTGTTTCTTGGTTGACCACTACTTGATCCCTCTTCATAACCCAAACTAGTTTTCAGCTTTGGATTCCTTTGCTGATTCAGAATGGTGGCTAATCCTTTTGAGGCTTTGATACTTGACAGATTCTAATGATACAAGGCTTGAAACTTCTCCATCTCTTTCCTAGTTTTCACTACTTCTTCTTCCAGAGATTTACATCTTGCCTTCCTTTCTAATAACTGTTGTTTCAGAATGTCCTTGATTTTCTTTGCCTCTTCTAATTCTACTTTTAGCAAGGAAAAGTCTTCATCAGGTTGTTTACTATCTTTCATGAACTGTATCAGCAATTGTTTTTGCTTTCTGTTCTTAATTCTGAGTCTGTCAATCTCTTCCAGTGCACTGATCAGTTCTCCTTCCATATCAACCACATCTTCTTCTTCATTAGCCTCACTTCTTGTGATTTTATTATCATAATCCTCTTTGGCCATAAGTATTAAGTCATTTATTTTATCTTCAATAGAGGAGTCATTGTCTTCATCATCTGAAGGATCATCATCATTGTTTACACATACTTTTCTTCTTAAAATTATTCTCTTTAAAGAAATTTATGTGTTTGTGATTCTCCTCATCTTCACATGTCTGATCCTTTCCTTTGTGAGGACATTTATTTGCAAAATGACCTATCTTACCATAGTTGAAACATTTGAAAGGTAGTTTACCTTTGTATTTTCCTGATCCCTTCTTCAGTCTCTTCAAAAATTTTGCTTCAATTTCATCAGGCTCAAAATCCTCATTCTTGTCTTCTTTAAATCATGCTTCTCTGGAGGTGGGTTTATCTTTAACTATTATCATTTCATATGCAGTCAATGTTCCTATAAGTTGATCAAACTCCAAGGTTTTTAGATCATTAATTTCTTCTATAGAAGAAACCTTCGGGTTGAACCTATCTGGTAGAGATCTCAAAATTTTCTGAACTAAAGAATGTTCCTCAATTTTTTCACCAAGTGATTTCATTGCATTTACCAGTTCTTCAACTCTCAGAAAGTAGATTTCAAGCTTGGTGTCCTTTACCTTCTCATTACCTTCATAACTGCTAATGAGTTTGTCCCACATTTCTTTGGCAGTTCCCAGATGCATAACTTTTATGAATTCTACTTCTGCAATCCCACTCAAGATAGAATTCATAGCCTTAGTGTTGAAGCTAAATTCTAGCTTGTCATCCTTATTATCTAGTACAACTGGATTTACATAACTAGTATCTACCACATCCCAGATATTTGCACCTAAATCCATTATGTGAGTTCTCATCCTAACTTTCCAGAAGGAAAAGTTTGTTCCATTGAATAGAGGGGCCTTATTGGTTGAATTTCCTTCATGGCTTGACATTTTTAAGCTCTAGGATCTACCCTTAGATAAAAGGGGCCGACTCTGATACCAATTGTTGGACAACTGAGAGGGGGGGGGTGAATCAATTGTTACCATGCTTAAACAATTATGCTTATTTTAAATTCTTTACAAAGCACTCAATGACAATCACAATAATGTAGGGAAGTAAGAAATAGAACATTCAACATCATTCACACATAAGGGATACACAAAGACAAATATTTCCTGAGGAAACCCATAAAGGGTAAAAACCTCTTCTTCTTTATATGATAAGTATTCTTTACATTCTATACATTATCATACTTATGAGCACCAACTCATAATGAGGCTACAACCTCTGTTTTGAAAGCTGCTACTTGTTGAGAGAACCAACTCTCTGATTTCTCTAGAATCAACTAGAAGGAGGCTCCAACTCCCTGTGTTTCTCTAGCACCCACTAGAAGGAAGCACCAATTCCTTGGTTTCTCTAGCACCCACTAGAAGGAAGAAACAACTCCCTAAGTGTTCCAACACCAACTAGATGGAAGCACCAAATTCCACTCACACAAGCACCAACCTGTAAAATAGAGAACTACAGTTCTCCCTTACACCACCCTGCCACCCTGGTTTCTCTGGCTACAACTAGATGGAAGCTACAACTCCCTGTGTTAAAGCACCCACTTGAAACTCTGAGGACAAAAGTCCTCCCTAGCACCTCCCAACCTCCCTGAAATATAAATTTTTCTATATATATAAATTTCTCACAGTGATACAATATTTATCATTGGCTTACCATACTTATCATTGTTCTGTTATGCTTCTCTGCTCTCCTATATCAGTGTCTTTCTGTCTGCATCTTCTTGCGTATTCTGATCTTCTGTTTTTCTCTACAAGAGAACCTCAACCTTCCTTTACTATCTCACTATCTTGCTACACACATCCTTGTGCTTTCTATGCTTTTTCCTTTTATTCTCTTTGTGCCATGTCCATACAATGCACCATTCCTCTTCTCTATATTTCAGCTGTTGCACACTCCTCCTTTTACGCTCCTGAATCCCTCTCAACAACAACAACCATCTCCTCTTTCTTCTACCTTCTTATAGTCTCTGTGCACCTTGTGCATGCCCTGTGCACAATGCTTCTGCATGCTCTTCATGTCGAGTGCTCTGCCTGTTCATCATTTCAACTCTTCATCTTCTCTGGCTGTTAAACCCATGTGTCCATCATCACTAGGTGTTATGCTGAGATTCCTTAGCGTCTCCAATAGTCGAGACTCTTTGTCTTCTCTGTCACAGTCGAGCTCATCCTCTCTGTTGCAGTTACAGTCTTCAAAGCTCATCCATCTGTCAATTGCCTCCACGAATAGTCTTCATTCCACTGATAGATTCCTTGAGACTCTTTAGCTCCTCTAGAAATCACACAGAAGTCTCTTCGAGTTCTCTGGCAGAAACCATCAGTGGTTTCTAGTAGTTACACTATGAACCTCCAAAGACCGCTTCAACAACTGAATCACCATTGATCGATTAACTATGAAGAGAAACAGTAGCCCTTCAATCATATTCCTAAATAACCTGCACCATTGGATCATAAATGATGGGTCTCATGCTTATTTCTCCATTTCGCAATTCAGCCTTTTGGCATTTCGACATTCCAGTATTTGGCTTTTCGACATCCTTGTGGTGAGGCATCTCGACTCTCCATGTCCCAAACTCCGAAATGGAGCTTGTCTCTTCGAGCTATTCTCTACTGCTCTTTGATGATGTGACCACCGACGGTGACCATATCCTTATTCGAAAATGCATTTTAGCATTTCGTCATTTCAGAATTCCTGTTGCAAAGTGTTTCAACGCTCCAACTCTCGGTATCTGAAACCAACACCAAAAGGTGTTTTTTTCATTTTGGCATTCGGATTTTCGACATCCCTGTGGTGAGGCATCTCGACTCTCCATGTCCCAAACTTAGAAATGGAGCCTGTCTCTTCGATATCTTCTCTACATCTCTTCGACGATGTGACCATCGGTGGTGACCATAGCCTTATTCAAGAACACATTTCGACGTTTCGTTATTTCGGCATTCCTGTTGCAAAGTGTTTCAACACTCCAATTCCTGATATCCGAAACCAACACCAAAAGGTGTTTTTCTCATTTCGGCATTTCGACATTCCTTGTGATGAAGTGTTTTGATGCTCCATCTCCCATTATCCAAAATATACACAAAAAGGTGTTTCATTGTTTCTCATTTCGCGACTTTGAGACTCCTGTGATGAAGAGTCTCAACTCTTGATTCCTCTGACTCTCGATATCTGAAACTCTGGTTGATGTGCCTGTTTAAAGATTTTTGGTGTTTTTCATTTCAGCACTTTGGGACTCTTATGTTGAAGAGTCTCGACTCTTGACTCCTCCAACTCTCGATATCCGAACCTCCGGTCGATGTTCCTGTTTCGGGTTTTCAGGGTTTCACATTTTTTTATTCTGGGACTCCTGATGATAAAGATTCTCGACTCTTCCAACTCTCGATATCCGAAACTGTCCTCCTTCTTTCAGGATTTCAGTGTTTCACATTTCACGATTCCGGGAGTCCTGATGATGAAGAGTCTCAAATCTTACAACTCTCGGTATCCGAAACTGTCCTCCTGCTTTCAGGATTTTGGTACCCTACTTCACCTTTCTCTTTAAAGAACGTGCAGGTTCTCCTGGATCCAATGTCGGTCGGACCTCGGGCTTAGATCTGACGTTCATCATGAATTCTCAATGAGGTCCAAATATCACTGTTTCTTCTCCTTCCGGGCTTCCGTTATCTCTGTTTTTCCATCGTTGCATACTCTGATCTTGCCATCAATGACAAGCACACCTGCCTATAAACATGCCAATAGAATATGCTACCTGGGAGCATGAAGATTCCATGTGGACAGAGTACCTACATATTTTTGAGTAAATTTGAGATTTTGATCTCTATTTTGTATATGCACTGAGGACAGTGCCAAAATAAGGGGGAGGGGATGTAACACCCCAGGTTTTGAACCCCCATTTTAAATAATGTATTGTTACAATGCTGAGAGGCCAGGGTGCCCAAACAATTATTAAAAGGCTAGTTTTCCCAAGACATGTAATGTTTTCTATCACTATTAATCATAAATACATGGTCGACTGCTAGACGAACAAGGATTAGAGTTATAGGGGGTTGTGATTCCACAAGAGAGGGGCATTGAGGGGATAAGTGTTTATTCCTATGTTAATTACCCTGTTTTCCTAAGAAAGGGGATCGATTATGTGAGCTTCTTGAGGAAGGCTAGGAGGTTCTTGATTCCCCCATGAAGTTACTTAAACCCGCCTCTGGTTTGATGGGGGGGTTAGACTGATGACTTGTTTGATGATTTACTATATGTTCATTCATTTCCCTCATGTACTTTCATGCACTCACTTACCCATTCATTGATCCATCCTCATCTGCTTCTTGGCTTGGGAAAGGGAACCGAGTTTCTGAAGAATTAACCACGAGATAGTTTGTTATAATGGTCGTTGGTGCAATCCAACCATGACCTGGGGCCTGGATGTCTGAGATGCTTTGGCTTGTGCCCTGATTTTTGTCACAAATGTGAGTCTTGAGAGTTCCAACATTGATATTCTGGACCAACTATGTTGGAGGCCCTGAAAAAAGGAGAAGGACTGCTTGAGGGACTGTGTGGCAGAAAAGGGTGGAGGTCCATTCTCTTGGGTGGTATAGGCTAGGTAGAAGAGAGTTGGGTACTTGGATTGTTTTGGGTGATGGGAAACCTATGAGATCTTTAGAGCTGACTAGTTTGGGAACCCAAGTACACTCTAGAACTGTCCTTGTGGATGCATAGCCCTGGCTTGGGGGTGACACCGCTGTTGAGATTTGGAGCAGTGGTGTCTACGGTTGGGTGGAACGTCCTTGGTCTGCAGCCAGTTGGTGTTGCATTTTTATAAAGATAAGTGCTCTCTGTTGTGATATTATTATCTGTGTATGAATTTATTTCGCTGTGTATTTTAATTATCGTTTAACTAAATCTTAGATTATGCATGCTTGCTAGATATTGTTGTGCATGTCGCTAAATCTTGTATCCTATACGTTCTTATTAACTAAATAAGGTATCGGTAAGAGTACGAAGTCCAAAGGTGGGCTTCAAGGTAGCATGCCCCATCCTATGGGTGGTCAGGGTATGTTACAGTGTCCTTCCTCAATAATGCAGGGAGAAGCTCTATGAATAGGATATGTTTTATGATCCAATGCCTTAAAAATGATAACAAGTCAATGAATACAGTCCACTTTGAGGGGGATACCTCCTTTTACAATATATCCAATTCATATACAATGTGAGATGTGATGAGATGCCCCTAAAACTAGGTATCCTTTTTTTATAACAAAAACATATATAATTATATTAGAAAAGGGCCTGGATTTCTCCAAAAAATAGCCAGAATTACATATTTCCCATAGGATGAAAGTGCATAAAAAAAACTTGATGTCTTTGTCCCTATTCCTATCTGTATTTTCTGATTTGAGCTACTACTACTTATACAAAAATTCCAAGGGAAGATGGCTACAAAGGAGAAGAGAAAATACAAAACTTTGCTAAACATGCAAACTAGTGCAAATGCAGATTTGTGTCCACTTGATTATGTTGTTGGACCTCATTCTCCTAAGATGTTGTTGGGTCTAGATATTTTACTTGAACCACTGCTGGGAACAAAGGCGCATTTGGGTGCAGTTATGGGTGGAGTGCTTCATTCGAGGCTATGGATTCTGTGGAAAGGCTAGACTATTTTGCTCTTGGATTCCTTGATGCTGTTGAGACTGACAAATGGAACGAATTAGGGATGAGTTCCTATTGACCTCATGCATGAATAGAGCCAATTATTCATTGTGATGATGCTCTTGATCCTGGAACTATTGATTTTTTTGTTCAACTTGCATTTTGAGCGACGCAATTTCTTCCTACTGTGATTGCATTTGTTCCTGAATTCTTCCAATAGTGCATTCTGAGAAATGACAATCACTCCTACTATGATGCCACATAGTTACATGGGGATCATATCATTCTAGAGTCCAATTGAGAGACCAGGGCTTGGGATGAGATTGCACAGTGCCACCACCTTTTTGTTTCAGGTGCATTCCACGCCAACAAACAAAGAGAGTCAGAGACAATAAAACACAAAGGATAAGAGACAACGATATGATGTTGGTGAAATGAATTCCATGCGAGTGGTTGATGGAGGGTGAGGCCATGGATGTATGTCCCATAAATCTCCTTGACATGCAAGGATTGTTGCAGGGGGAGTGCAGAGTTAAAAGTACCATTTCCACCATTAGGGGAAGGCAAAAGTGACAGAATGCAGTGTGAATGGGAGCGCATATGAAGGAGGGCACTGATCAAAAGACCGGTCAACACGTGAAGGAGGAGAACACGTGAAGGAGGAGAGGGGCACGTGGAGGGATCATGGATTTTTCCATAGGAGGGGTGCGCGTGCAACAAATTTTCCAAGGGGAGTAGCAGAATAGGTGCATTTGGCTTAGGGGATAGGTTCATAGATAAATGTGGAGCTTTGCCTTAGCTGCCCGATTGCAAATAATTTTTCTTCTTTAGCGAGAGAGTTATCTATGACGTTCTAATATATGTACACGTGGTAATAAAAAACCTTTCCAAATTTGTGTTCCATGTCTTTGATTTAGAGTAGAGTTCTAGAAATATTGTGATGTGTGGTATTGATATTTTGACGAATTCCCCTTATGATCAAATCAGATTCCCCAATTATCATGAGACTTAAAGATATATTGGATGGAATAAGGCAAAGTCCCATGAATGTTTCAAGGACCTTTGCATGATTATTAGTATCTTTTCCTAATCCCCAACTGAAACATATAACCTTGTTTCCTTTGGAGTCGAAGACAACTCCCTTGCTGCCCCTGGATTGCATGTGGAAGCTGCATCAAAAAATAACAATTGGGATTTTTTTTTAAGTTTCCATTGGTAAAATTGTTGATTGGGTAATCATATATACCATATGTTATGCTTAGGATTTTGAGTATTGGTGCGAATGGCAAAGATATTTTATAAGAAACCGGTTATCCAAATTTTCTATGAGTCTATGAGCAAAACCTGATTGTATGGAAGTTTATTTTGAATAGAGAAAGATTCTGAAAGTAGGCCACAAGCCTGTGTC
>ML828439.1:15130-33933 GCA_009831015.1 Picea engelmannii | reverse complement strand
ATTTATTTTGAAAAATGGCCTTATTTATTGCTAACCAAATTCCCCAATAGGTAAACTTTGGAATCTGCCTCCAAATACTTGCAAAGAGAAGTTTTTTATTGAAGATGCCAACATATGTTTTCTTCCAATGAACAAAAATTTCATTCCAATTGGAAGGATGGTGAAATTTAGGACGAAGAGAAGTGAACATGAGTTCCCAAACTTGCATGGTTAAAGGGAATTCAAAAAAAATATGTTGAATTGTTTCCATGGAAACTTTGTAGAGAGCACATCTAGATGGTCCGACAATGCCTCTCTTCTGAATATTATCAGCTATGAGAATTTTTCTGTGTATCAAGAACTAGGTGAAAGAATTGATTTTTGGAAGAGAGGGCTCAAACCATACACATGACCAAATATTGGAGAGATCTAGCCCTCGATAATCTGCAATAAGATTAGCATATCCCAATTTGAATGAATAATGTGTTGTACCCTAGAAGCGACAATCTATTCAATGTGAATTGAGGGGGGCACATCCAACAAGGTGCTAAAGAGAATAGGGAGAAGAGGAAGGAGTTGATTAGAGGGCGATAAATTTTTCCAAGATTTCCAATGGCCATTTACTGTCCACTTAGAAAAGTCTTGGAAGATGGAGTAACCATTGGAGATGCACCAAAGCTTTAGGGGATTTATGATATCTATTTTTTCGAAGAGGGCCCTTCCTAGAATGCTATCCATCCAAAAATTGATGAGGGTTCCATTCTAGGAAGCCCATAAGAGATTATCTTGAATCAGTGGGGAAACCATCCTTAATAATTTCCATATTTTTTAGCCATTAGAGAAGGCAAGGGGGATATCTAGATTACGAATTCTAGGAAAACCAATATATTTGGCTAAAATAGCTTGCTTCCACCAATCCAAGGGTCCTAAGATGAAGCGCCAAACCAACTTTTCTCCCAGAGATATATTCATGAGAGAGCGATTAAAAATTGCCAAACCTCCTTTACCAGTTGGTTGACACATGGTTTCCCAGTTGATGAGATGAATTTTTTTTGTGTTTGTTTTTCCCCCTTCACAAAGAAATACTTGAAGAGTTATTGAGATTTTTTGAAGGGTTCCTTTAGATGCTAGTAAAATCGTACAATACAAAATTGTTAGAGAAGAAAAAATATATTTAATGAGAACAATTTTACCTGCCAAATTTAACCAGCGTGCACCCCAACTTTTAATTTTGTTGGTTAATTCACCCAAAGTTTCTTTCTAATACCGTGAAGAGGCGATGCTTTGAAAAATGGGCATGCCAAGATAGTTAAAGGATTTCCAGTTTACAATCAATGGAAATCCAAATATTCTAGAGATGGTATCTTAATGATGTCCTGGAATGTTCCATCCATAAATTATACTTTTTATGATATTTATTATCCCTCCTGAAGTTGTTAAGATGTTGTCCAAAACCCGCTTGAACCTTCTGGAAATGATAGGGGAGGCGACTCCAAGGAGAAGAGTGTCATCGAAAAATTGGAAATGATTTATTGCTTTGACTCCTGGAGCGATTTGAATTATGGGAAGACTCCCCAATATGTGCTCCTCTTCCAATTTACGACCTAAATAATTCACCATTAGAATGTAAAGAGAGGGTGACAAAGGGAAGCCCTGCCTTATCCCTCTACTTGATTTAAAAAAATGTCTCGGATGACCATTTATCATCAGGGCTATCCACAGGGAGCTGATGCATGATTTAATCTAGTATATGGATTCTGAGGATAATCCATATTTATTTAAAACCTTTAAGAGGAAAGAGTGTTTTATGTGGTCAAAGGAATTTTCCATATCTAATTTGAGCACCATTCCTTTATCTTTTTGCCCCATGTTGGAGTGAATAGCCTCCTGGACTAAAATTATGTTTTTAGTGATTTTTTTATTTCCATGAACCCACCTTGATTTTCAGAAACCAATTTCAAGAGAAGGGGTTTTAGTCTCGAGGAAATAATCTTAGTGAGAATATTCTAGGAAGAGTTGTAGATAAATATTGATCGAAATATAGAAAAATAGATGGATTCATCTCCTTCAGAATTAAGGCCAAGAAAGTTGAGTTGGTGGCTCCACCCACTTTCTTCTTTTGAAGGGTATAGTTTAACATGCGTTGAAGATCATGTTTAATTAGACCCCAAAAGTGTTTTTAGAATTTGATAGAGAATCCATCTATACCCGGGGCTTTGTCTTGATCAAGGCTTCTTATAGCTTGGATTATTTCTTCCTCTAAGATATCTTTAGTAAGAAGTTCATTGTCTTCTGCTGTTATGCTTTGTGGAATATGCTCTAGCATATCTTGAGTGCCCATTTCTTTTTCTTCTTGGTTTCTTTGAGAATATAAATCTACAAAGTGTTGGTTTGCTTCCACTTTGATTTGATTGATTTTTTCAATGATTTGTCTAGACTCTGATTGGATCTTTGAAATAATATTATTTTTTCTTCTTTGTTGTGCCTATTTGTGGAAGAAATAAGTGTTTGAATATCCTGCTCTTAACCATAATCTTCTACATTTTAATCTCCAATGTTCCTCTTATCTAATCATTGTAGAGTGGAGGTTCTTATAAGATTATTTTTCCTTGATTAGAGATTCTTGATTTACTTCTTCATTTTCTATTATTCTCTGAATATCTATTAGCTCTGATAGTCTAGATTGTCTTTCTTTATTTGGGGGAATAAATGTGGATTTATCCCATGCTTTAAGCACTTGTTTAACCTCTTTAATATTATTTTACCAAACATAATTTGGAGAGCCGTTGACGGGAGACAACCAAGATTGTTGAACCGGGATGGGGATGAAAGGGGATTCAAGCCAAAGGGGGTTGAATTTGAAGGGCCGAGACTGGAATTTTTGGGGAGGATAGAAATGGAGAAAGATAGGTTTATGATATGAAATGGCAGAGGGAATAATACAGGAAAAAATGTCGAAGGAGGAAAGAAGAAAATCATTACTGATGAGGAATCGGTCCAGCCGAGATGTTATATGGTTAAGTCCAACCCGATGATTATTCCAAGTGAATTTTCCTTTTAGGGGTTGAATGTCCTAAAGGTCCAATTTTGAAATGAGATCAAACAATTTTTCACTTTGGGGGTCTCTCACCCGACTTCCACCCCTCTTTTCTGTCTGATAAAGAAAGTCTGAAGATCATTGCCCACCATTATTGAGGTCATATACAAAGAATCTAGGAATGAAAACAAATAAGAGAAACATTCTATATTATCTAGATATCTATTTTTCATGTAAATATTTATGAGGGATATTTTTGAGTTAGTGTATTTATGCTTTAATACAGTTAGAATCCAATGATTTTCACAAAAGGTTACCTCTTCTTTCCAAAGTTGCGAGTCCCAGAGAGTCATGATACCTCTTGAGGCGCCTGTTGAGATTATGGATATTCCTTCACCCGTTTGAAGATATTTTTTGTCTTTTTCTATCACTGAGGATTCCTCCATTTTCATTTCCAGGAGGAGTATTACAGAGGGCTTCTCGAGTTTGAAAATATATTTAAGAGATTCAACCTTGGAGTTAATGTCGTAGTGATCCAGATTTTATGAGAAAAATGAAATGAATACATATTATTAACACAAAATAACATAGATATAGTAAAACTGGTTTTCTGTTCAATAATGAAATAAGTTGAAACTATAAAATGCAGCGGAAACAAGCTTGGTGGAATGGTGGCGGCTTATCTCTGAGAAGAGATGTGATGGTTGCGCTCATTCACAAGAAGATGATTACAATGAGGCTCCGAAGGCCTTTTACAGTAAATAGGAATGCAAAAAATCCTAGACATCCAAAAACCTAACCCTAGGAGATGAAGCACCAAAAGTCATGTGGGCCCCGTTTGGGTAAGTTACTACATTAACTTCTCGGGGTCGTAACTTTTGCATACGATCTTCGTTTTAGGCGTATGATAGCCCGTTGGAAAGGTATTGTCGAGGAGATTCACTTTTAGGCCTCCATAATAACTTAGGATATCATTGAGTTGGGAAAATCCTAAAAAAAACTTCATTTAGGCCCTCAAAATGGCCCCGGAAGTGAAAACTGCTAAAAATAGTAAATTGCCAAAATTGTCAGGAAACTGTTTTGAGCCAGGTGGAAAAGGTGGGTTGCCACCGATATCCATCTAGATCACATAGCCTCTACAATTCCATGTGAGGAACTTCATTGACGATGAGTGGAGGGGATCCATCCACTAGGGAAGAGATGATCTGCACCCCTATTTCCACCTTGTTTCCCTACATTGTTGAGTGAGATTTCAATGTAATGTTGCTTCCCAAGTGATTTTTATTTATTGACGTTGTCTTCCCTTACATATTTATTTGTGCGTCTTCTTGATTTTCGGATATTTTCTATTATGATTTCACCTTCCTCTATGTATTCCTACTTTGTTCCTTTGGCTTTGTTTCCTTCTGGGGGATATGGTGGTTCTATCTCTTGGATTTCTTCCATATTTTCTTCCTGGATATTTTCCTCTTCTCTTGATTCCTCTCTAACCAAATCAATTACTTGCATGGAGTGTATTAGAGTTACATCTTCGTGGGAGGCCAATGGCATGGGGTCATTGGTTCTTTCTCTACCTACAGAGGGTTCTCCAAGTGCCTCAAATGCATTTGTAGATATCGACATTTTCCCTTTGAGTGGACACCGATTAGGGCCTTGATTTTCCTTAGAGGATTTGGTTCTATGCTCCATTGATCCAGAGTTGGTGTTTTTCACTGGGATTGCCTCTCCATTCTTTGAGCCTCCATTTTGTCTAATGTTTGATTTCTTTCTTACTTGTTTCCAACCCTCATCTTGTGCTTCTCCATTTTCAGTCACTCCTTGCTTGTTCTTTGGAAAAGTTCTTGCAAAATGCTCATATTTGTGACACATTTTTCATTTGAAAGGAATTTTCTCATAGTATAGATTTTGAATTTGAGTATTATCATCCAAAGAGAGTTTGATAGATTCAAGAATCCCTTTCTCCAAATCTACTTCAACACAGATTCAGGCCCATGAGAACATTCCAAATTTGGGTTCAGATCTGTTAATGTATTTTCCTACTGTATCCCCAATGCTATTTAAAGATTCCTCCCCCCAACAATGAAAAGGAATATGGGGAAGGTAGAGCTAGACTTGAACTGTAGTGGGCACTTTTCTTTCTGGATCGAAGTTCATTTTCCATCGATTTAGATATAGATCCCTTGTGTTGTAAAAATAAGGGCTGTTACAAAAAATGAGATCTCAATCTTGCTTTAGCTCAAAGTAAAAAATATAGAAATCCTTACCGTAGAAAAAGATGTTGATTCACCCATTTATTAATGGCTTCTAGTTCCATGCAATACAAAGATCAAACTATCTTGGAGATGGCCATATTCCTCTAAATTGGTCGATAAGTCCTTTTGTTGCATAAGAGAGGGCTCTGGAGCGAGTTGTTTGAGGTATCATGACTTCAGGGATCGTGTCTAGTTTTTTGACAAATTGAGTATGCATTGGGCATGCTAATGGATTTCCCAAAGAGACGATCAGTTTCTTAAAGGCGATGATTTCAGCCTCAAAAACGGGTGGGGGCTCGGGGGCTACCTCTGCCATGATGGTTGTAGAAGGGACTCCAAAGGTTTAGGGTTTCATGGTGGAGGCGCGTGCTCAGAATTCTTAGGAGTCTCATAAATTCCTAAAACTAGGTCTCCTTGGTGTGTGTATATATATATATATATATATATATAAAGGGTACAATTATAATGAAAAGGTGTAATGAAGGGTTTTAGTTGACATGCAAATATAACACTGGAAATGTAATAGTTCAATATCTAGGGATTAATAAGGGATTTTATACATAACATGGGGCTTTGTCTAGGGATTAACATGCCCCTCTCCTTCAAACAAGTGTTATCCTCAACACTCACTACAATAATAACACCTTCTTGTGGAGGTCTTTACAAAATTTCCTCAAAATATCTATCCCTTCTCTGTTTATAGTGGAGGTTGTTAGTGGAGGCGAGAGATCGAAGGCTTTGTGGAGGTTTTATTATTGATGCACCTTTAAGGTACATATGCATTGGTGCATACGTAAAACATAAATAATCAATGATTCAATGTTCAAAAGCACCATCATACTTTATAATAAAAATAACACGCACCGAATAAAGTGCACTGGTGTCATTGAACATTATGGATCGGTGCACATCTATGTCATCAGGAGCATCGCGGTAGGGTAAATAAAAAAAAGTTACCAAATTGATTTTTATTGTTACAGTGCATCCCATGCTTTCAAACTCTCAAGTAAGCATTTATGCTCACTCTCTTTCCAAAGATTCCCTTTTTCCAGTGCTCTACAACAACTTGGATATCTCAATTGGTAGATTCCACACATTTCCAAAATTTGGAAATTACCATGAATTTTAAATTCCTCTCAACAGAGAAACCATACCTCCTTGGGACATAAGAGGCCAACTAAATTGTTTATTACCTTCATATTTTGATTTTTATCGAATTAAAATTTGAATTTAGCTTGAAATTTAATAGTTTTTCATTTTTTTTTTCCAATTCTAAGTGGTGCACTAGAATCCTTCGACTCACCCCAAAGCGATGTGTCTTGTGTTAAATTCACAGTAAGAACTGCCCCTAGTGTTTCTACTATAAACATAAGCACTGGTGTTGTTTAAGGAAGAGCACCATGATAAATTTTAAAAATAAAGTTGTGCATCCTTTGGAATGCCCCACAACTGGAATGTAATTGGTTTCTTCGTGCACTAGTACATTTCACTTAATTAAGTGCACCACTAACTTAATGATACATAAAATTTAATGAAGTGGTGCAACCATTTTAACCAAATGCACCGATGTTGTTTAGAGAACCACACTGGGACCTATATTGACCTACATGGCATAGCAGGGCATCTCATTAGATGCCCCATTCCCAATTCTCTATACTTTACAACTCATCGTTGAATAAAATGTTGTTGCTCCAATATCATGGTAGCACCAATGCATTAATAATAACATATCACACCGCTTCAGTTACAATAAATAAATTTAACCTATCGGTGCCCATATCTCCATGAAACACATTGGTGTTGTAAAGAGAGCATCACCAAGCCAATTTTTTCATAATATATCAGAGTGATTCATCTTATTCGATGCACCGCTACAATATGTGGAGGTGTGACAATAAGCATGGAGTATTAGTGCATAAACGCTAAAAGTACGCACCGTGACAAGTTTTGGAAAATAAGCATCGCAGTTCATATTCTGTAAGGTCTTGTTACTGATGTGTTAGTAAGACAACACACCACTAGACATCATGCCAATGCTCTGGTAAAATTGGTGCACCGATGCTTTCAATTTAACAAAGTGCACCAGTGATTTTTCATGCCATAAATTTTAGTGTTTCAGTGCGTCTTTGTTAATGAAATGAATTGGTGTAGTTACAAGCACTACATAGGGAAAATATTGTACAATTTCACACATCGAGGAATTTCATTGGACACACCATTATTGGTTCTCTTTAGAAGCCAACGTATCACAAAATGTAATGTCGGTTCTAGAATAACACAGTAGCACATGTGCATTCATATTAACACATCACACTGCTTAAGTTGCTATGAAAAAATTTAACCTAGCGATGCCTTTAGGTATAAACAATGCATTGATGTTGTAAGGAGCATGACACCAGGCCGATTATTTCACAATTTAATGGTGTGGTGTGTCTTATGGGACGCACCACTAAAATGTTGTATTATTGAGAGGGGGGGTCAATCAATAATTGTTATCCTTTTTACCACAATATGTAAGTGTTATTTATCTTTATGATCAATGTAACATTATCATCCAATAAGTGTAGAGTAAATAAATCATAAACAATGAACAATCACACACATACACAATACACTAGTATTTTTACGTGGAAACCCAATGCAAGAGAAAACCATGGAATTATTTTCCTTACATGTCTTTAAGAATCACAATCATTGGAAGCACCAACTTCCTTTGTTGTCCAGTTGCAACTGGAAGGAGGTTCGACCCCATATATTTTCAGGATACAACATGAGGGAAGCTCCAACTCCCCAATTCTTTGGCTACAACCAGAAGGAGGCTACAACCCCCTATGTTCTTCGGATACAACTGAAAGGTGGCTACAACCACCTATCCTTTCCCCGTCTTGCCACCCTGAAATATAAGTAAGATGATGAAACCACTATTACACTATCAATGTGAGATATATTGATGTAAACCTATACCAATCTGAGCCAACAACCTGTAACCAACCTTTTCTTGTACTCAACCTGTACCAATCAAAACCCAACAAGTATGTGATCTATCTATGTTGAAAAACGCATATGTACACGCTCTGTCTGTACTGAAACCCGTGTATGCATGTGGCCTGTCTATACTGCATCCTGCGTACACCTTCTGAATGATAGGGTTTTTCACTTTTACTGAAACTCAAACACTCTACTGCCTCTTGTCAACTCAACCTACAACTTGTCACTATGTACAACCTGTAGTTGTGCCCTGTGCATGCATCCTCATACATATCCCTTAACCAAGTGTATCTATATCTCTCTAGTCATGTGCCATACAAGTATATACATGAACAAGTATAATAACCCTCACATGGACTATACACCAAACCCTTACTTATATGCATCATGTCAATACATCAACCACTTCACAAATACAAGCTCTCAACAATGTACCACAAAAACCCTTAACCATATTCCAAGAAATAAAAGATGTGCCTCAACACTAACAAGTTGTATCAATGATAAATATTGATTATACCAGCACTATATTTCTATAGATCTGACTTATACAAAAATTCCCATGCAACCAATAATATCTCTAGGGAAAATCCTCAAACCCCCATAACCATTTCTCATGTAGACAATAAAATCCAACTACTCATAGAAATAAGGCATACCTTTTGAACCAATAGATAGATATGATGTACCTAATCATTGTATACCTTCCTGGGAGCTTGCTTTCAAATTCTAGAGACTTGGCAACTTCATCTTCTCAAGTTTTATGGATTTACCCTCATGTACGCACCCTATTATATTGTTATCTTGCATATGTATGCACCCTATTATATTGTTATCTTGCATATGTACGCACCCTATTATATTGTTATCTCACATATGTATGTACCATATTATAATTTTAGCTTGCGTACATCTCAAAAACTAGGGTTTTTTAGTATATCTAAAACTCTGAAACTTTTGTTGTCAACCCTTTGTGCTACCTCAGACTTGTGCAACTTCATATGTATTAATGGGTACCTGCAATAAACCTTACATAATAATAGATATTCAATGTGCTAAATAGGTTCTATTAGGAGAGCCTTTCTCTCTTATTTATACTTCCATGTAGCTTCCTCAAGGGGTTACCTTCTAACAAACTTAACCCAATTTCCTTCTTTTAGGGCTAGCCCACTTCTAACCACTTGTCCACTTCTAATCCACTTTGCTAAAAATAGTAAATTCTCCACTTCTAGTTGAAAATAATTTATTTTAATTATTTTCTTATTGAAACAACTTAATCCACGACTAACTCCTAGTTTCACCCACTTCACTAGTCAACCTTTTTCTAGGAGCTTCTAGAATAGTTTGACTTCTTTGACCTTCTAGATAACTCATGAGGGTTCTCCAACTTCACAAGGCCATAACTCTCTAACTGTGTGGAGTTATGTGACATTCCACATATGACTAGAAATGGCATGGCATGTAGTATCCATCTAGAATAGTCTTACTTGAAAAATTATTAATCTTCATACCATTATACATCAATCAAACTGAAGTCCCTTATCCATACTATTGGGGCTAGTCGAATTTTATATCAGACTTTCTTCAAGGGTTGACATCAATGAAAACCAACCCAATTAATAAACAATATCCCCCTTTGGAATTGATGGAAACACTTTGATGCAACATGGAATTCATATCGCTCATTCTCCCCTTGGAGACATGCCTCTGTGCTCTCTCTCCTAGCATCTAACACTTTATCCTGCATCTGATGAATTTCTCCCCCTTTGACATCAATGGCAAAGGTAACTTCATGTCTGGGGCTACTCCCCTTAGATGAACTATCCCTAGGGCTACTCCCCTTGACTGAACTCTTCCTAAAAGTGCTCCCCTAACCTGAATTGTCCTCTTTATGGTGCTTCCTCATGTAAATATAAGACATATAAGATAAGAATTCATAAGCATTCATTTTGGAGTATAAATTACTTTGATACTTTGGTGAAGATTCTCAAAGGATTCCCTTGGAAGCAATTTTATAAAGATATCTACAAACTGTTCTTTTTTTCCCACATATTCAACTATGATGTTATTTTCTACAACCTATTCCTATATAAAGTGATACTTGATTGGAATGTGTTTCATCTTGGAGTGCATCACTACATTCTTTGAGATATTGATGGCACTTGTATTATCACAATATATTGGAATGGGATCATCATACTCAAATTGCATATCTGTCAAATTTTGTTTCATCCATAGAACCTATGTACAACATGTTGATGTTGCAAAATACTCTACTTCGGTTGTAGACAATGATACTGATGATTGTTTCTTTCTTAGCCAAGATACCAAACACTCACCCAAGTAGAATGTTGCTCCACTGGTGCTTCGTCGGTCATTAATGCAACTTGCCCAATCTGCATATGTGTAGGAAATAAGTGATAGATACTTTCCTTTTGGATGCCATAATCCAAACTCTTATGTGCCCTTGAGATATCTAAAAATCCTCTTCATTGCTAGAACGTGTGATTCCTTTGGTGCTGCTTGAAATTGTGCCACCTGTCCAACTTCCTGTATTACATATAGTCTAGATGATGGAACATAAAGTAAGATGCCAATCATTGGCATGTACTTCCTTTGATCTATAGACTTTGAATCTTCATCTTTTCTCAACTTGCAACTGGTTTTCATAGGAGTGTTAACTGGTTTGCAATCTTCCATTCTGAACCTCTTTAACATTTCTCTGATATACTTAGTTTGAGAAATAAAAATGCCTTGGTTTGTTTAACATATATGAAGACCCAGAAAAAAGGATAGTTCTCCAAGTAATGGCATTTCAAATTCATTATGCATATCCTTTTCAAATTTCTAGCTTAACTTGTCATCATCACTTCCAAAAATAATATCATCAACATAAACTTTAATTGATAAAATACTATCTTGAGTTACCTTGATGTAGTGGTTGTTGTCTGCATTCCTTTTATGAACCCTGCTTGTTGTAGATATCTATCCAGTCTAGAGAACCATGCTCTTGGAACCTGTTTTAGACCATACACGACCTTCTTCAACTTGCAAACATAATCTTCATTCTCTAAGAGATGAAATCCTTCTAGTTTCTCAATGTAGACTTCTTATTCTTCAAGTTCCCCATTCAGAAAGGACGATTTCACGTCCATATGATACACTTTAATATTCTTGGAGCATGCATAAGCTAAGATCAATTAGATTGATTCCATTTTGGAAATTGGGGCAAACGTCTCTTCAAATTCGATACCTTCAACATATGCATATCCTTTACATACCAATCTAGCTTTGTTCCTGGTAACATGTCTGTCTTCATTCGATTTATTTATGAAGACTACTTTGTGCTAATCACATTCTTGTACCTTGGTCTTGGAACCAATTCCCAAGTCTCATTATTCTCTATTTGATCCAAATCTTCATTCATGTCCTTTTTCCAGAATTCATCCTTGTTGGCTTCTTCAAAATGGTTTGGTTCAATTGAAGAAAAGAGTGCTAGGTGCAATTGTTCTAGTGAACACATTTTTCTTATAGTCTCAATTCCTGCATCTTTGTTCCTGATAATCTGATATGAAGGATGATTCTTATGTACTCATTTTCTAGGTGTCTTTGGAGGTACTTGTTGAACTTGCTCTTCTACTTCTATATGATATTCTTCATCTTCCCCTTATGCAACTTCTTCATCCTTTACTTCTTCTTTGTAAACCTGTTCCACTGATTCCTTTTCTTCTTCCTTTAATTTTAGTCCACTTGTTTCATCAAATGTTATATTGATGCTTTCCACAACTTTGTTGAGCATTAGATTGTAACACTTGTATGCTTTCCTTGTACTTGAGTAACCAAAAAGTACACCTTTGTCCACACGAGAGTCAAACTTTCCCATTCTTCTATCTTCTCTTTTGTTGTAGCATTTGCTTCCGAACACTCTGAAGTGCTTCACATTTGTTGGTCTTCCTTTCCATAGCTCATAGGGATTGTTTTCACTGTTGTTTATGAGCATTACTCTGTTTTGAATGTGAATTGTTGTATGCATTGCATGTGTCCAAAAGACATCTGTCAATTTAGAATCCATTGACATTGTTCGAGACATTTCATGTATTGTCTCATTCTTTCTTTCAACAACTCCATTCTATTGAGGTGTCCTAGTGATGAAGAATAGCCTTTTTATTCCATGCTTGCTGTAGAAATCCATAAATTCCTTTGAAGTAAACTCTCCTCCATTGTATGATCTCTAACATTTGATTTTTGAATCCATTTCATTTTCAACCATTTCCTTGTATACCTTGAAATTTTCAAATGCTTTTGATTTTTTCCTTAGAAAACAGACTACAATCATTCTTGTATAATCATCAACCAATAACATAAATTATTTCTCACCTTTTAAACCCTTTGTTCTAGTTGGTCCAACTAGATCAGTATGCATAATTTCTAGTGGTCTTTTTGTGGAATATTCCTTTGATTTGAATCTGGTCTTTGTTTTCTTTTCTTGTTGACAATGCTTTCATAATATGTTGGTTGGATTTGTGATCTGGGGAATTTCTCTAATACATTCATTTTTGTTGACTTTGAAGAGGTTATCTTAGTTTCTGTGACCCATTATTTTGTGCCATAGCCAAACTTCATCTTCCTTTACTAGACAACACTTTTCATTTCCAATTTCACTTAATACATATATGTTGCTTGAAGTTCTTGTAGTTGTTGCAATCAATTTGTCTGATCCTTGTTTTCTTATATCACACTTTTATGAATAGAACATAAGTTTATGAATTTGGTGACACATTTGACTTACACTTAGAAGATTATTTTTCATATATTCCACTAGTAGAACATTTTATACCTTGGTATTCTTATTTCCAATTCTGACAATGCACTTTCCAATGATTCTAGCTGAGTCATCATTTCCAAAGGAGATTGATCCATCTCTTTCCTTTCTCAATGTAAGAAACTCGTCTTCATCACCTATCATGTTCTTTGAAAAACCACTGTCAACATACCAACCATGTTTCTTGTGTTTAACTTGTAGAGCGAGTGCGCATTCTTCATTGTTAAATTGATTCTACTTTCTTATCCATATTCTCTGTTGAGGTTCATGTCTGTGACTATTGTCATTCTGTTGTGATTCTCTAGGAGGGAATATCATTCTACAATATTTGGCCATGTGTCCAAAGTTTTTTAACTTGTAGCATTCCACTTCATTTCTCAATGATTCAAAATTGTTGTAGATTCTTCTCTGTGTTTCACTAGGCCTTCTTAGATAACCATTTTGTGCATGACTTTGAAAGTTGTGTATGTTCCTTCTATTAGCTTTGCAATTTACAACTTTATGTCCAAAATTATTACATGCATAATATAAACCAAAAAATATAGTTTGATACATGGGAGTTGAAGGTATTCTGAAAGGAGTTACTCTTCTGAATCCTTGTTCTTCTCGATGTCTGCTTGTTTCTGACTATCGCTGATTCTGAAATCTGAATCTTCTAGGTGGAGGAGTGTCCCTCTGATATTTCGTGTAAAACTTCTTGTCTCCTATAAATGTATCTACATATATTCTTGTTTGTGTTTATTTCCTTGTGGTTTTAGAGCTTGAACCTATTTTTTTCTGATTGTATCCTAGCCTGAACTTGTCATGATGTGGCCTTTGATTGTTGATAATATTATCCAAAACCTTTGAGTTGTTCTACATGTTTTTCTGTTGAAGGTGTTTCTCAATGTAACAACCTTTGATTCCAAATTTCCAATGATCCTATCCTTCTCTTCCAGATTTTCTTTGAGTTCTTCTTAGATTCTTTTGTATTCTTCTATTTGAACCTTTAACTCAATGATCATCTACTCTAGTTCTCCAGAGTTTGAATTTTGAGTGTCTTCTTTCTTGTCTAGTTTTTCCTGGAGCTTCTTGTTTTTCTTATTTTCTCTTTTTATAACTTCTATAACACTCAACAATTCTTATTTGTAGTCAAATTTCACCTCTTCATATTCCTCTTCGATGTCTTCTTTATCAGAGTCTTCTATTTCCATGATTATAACTCTTTCTATCTCACTTTCACTTACTTCATCTTCATTTGATGAAGAGTCGTCTTCTTTGGTGCATAAACTTTCCTTGAAGACTTTATTTTTGGTTCTTTTGCTATTTGAATCATCTTATTCATTTATTTTCTTTTTCTTGTGAGGACATTTGTTATCAAAATGAAAAATACCATCACAATTAAAACAAATCAATAGAAGCTTACCTCTATATCTGTCATTGGCTCCCTTTTTTAGTCTTCTGACAAAGTTGGCCACTTCTTCATTGTCTTCCAAGATGTCATTGTTTCTTCTATCCTCTTTTTCTTTTTGCTTTCCCTTTTTCTTTGAATTATTGGATGATTTGAATGATGTTTCTATTATAACCGGATTCTCCCATTCAATTCTCATTTCATAGGATGTGAAGATTCTATGTAGTTCATCCATTCTTATTGAGTCTAGATCTTATCTTTCTTCTAGTGTTGAGATATTAGGATCAAATCTCATTGGAATATATCTTAGTACCTTTTGAAAAATTATAGATTCATCAACTTCTTCTCCCAATCCTATGATTGCATTCACTGTTTCATCAACTCGTAAGAAGTAAGATGCAATATTCTCATCTTCCTTCATCTTTAGTTGTTCGAATTGACCTTTGTAAGTTTGAAGCTTTGCTGCCTTGAATTTTTCATCTCCTTCATAAATATTATGAATTTTGTCCCAAATCTCTTTAGCGGAGCTGCAATGCATAACTTTGACATATACTGAATCATAAAGACCATTCATAAGTGCATTTGTGGCTTTTGAATTATTTAGACTGATTTTCCTTCCACTTTCATTTCTTGGAAGAACTATTGGTTCTTTGTATCCATCTACAATTGATTGCCAAACCTCAAATCTTTGTGCCTATACATATGTTTTCATCCTTCTTCTCTAGAATGCATATTTATATCCATCAAATTGTGGTATTCCATTTTTATACATACTCTTTCTCTCCATGATCTACCTTTCAGTGGTTAAACAGATTTCTGAAGGAACCTTCTCTAATACCAATTGTTGGATTACTGAGAAGGGGGGTGAATCAATAATAGAGAAATGATATCATTTTTACCATAGTATGTAAGTGATATTTATCTTTATGATAAATGTAACATTATCATCCAATAAGTGCAGATTAAATAAATCATAAACAATGAAAAATCACACACATACACAATACACCAATATTTTTACATGGAAACCCAATGCAGGAGAAAACCACATAATTCTTTTTCTTATATGAGAATTACATTCATTGGAAGCACCAAATTCCTTTGTTCTCCAGTTGACACTGGAAGGAGGCTCTGACCCCCTATATTTTTAGGCTACAACCTGAGGGAAGCTCCAAATCCCCAATTCTTTAGCTACAACCAAAAGGAGGCTACAACCCCCTATGTTCTCCAGCTACAACCGTAAGGTGGATACAACCACCTATCCTTGCCTCGTCTTTCCGCCCTGAAATATAAGTAAGATGATGAAACCACTGTCACACTGTGAGATATACTATTGTAAACCTATACCATTCTGATCCAACAACCTGTAACCAACCTATGAATGTACTCAACCTGTACCAATCAAAACCCAACAGGCGCACGACCTATTTGTGTTGTAGCACACATATCTACGTAGTCTATCTGTACTACAACCTACATATGTACACAACTTGTCTATACTTCAGCCTGCGTACGCCTTCTGAAAGCTAGTTTTTTTCACTTTTTTTGAAACTCTGACACTCTACTTCCCCTTGTCAACTCAACCTGCAACCTATCACTGTATCCAACCTGTAGTTGTTCCCTTTGAATACATCCTCATACATATCCCTTAACTAAGTGTATTTGTATCTCTCTAGTCATGTTCCATACAAGTATAATCATGAACATGTATAATAACCCTCACATGGACTAGACACCAAACCCTTAATGATACGCAACCTGCTAATACATCAACCACTTCACAAATACAAGCTCTTAACCATGTACCCCAAAAACTCTTAACCATATTCCAATAAACACAAGATGTTCCTCAACACTAACAAGATGTATCAATGATAAATATTGATTATAACAACACTATATTTCTATAGATCTAGCTTGTACAAAAAGTCCCATGCAACCAATAATATCTCTAGGGAAAATCCTCAAACCCCCATAACCATTTCTCATGTAGACAACAAAATCCAACTACTCATAGAAATAAGACATACCTTTTGAACTAGTAGATAGATATGATGTACCTGATCCATGTAGACCTTCCTAGGATCTTTCTCTCAAACTCTAGAGACATGACATCTTCATCTTCTCAGGTTTTTATGGATTTACTCTCATGTACTCGCTCTATTATACTTTTATCCCATGTATGTATGCACCCTATTATACTATTATCATGTGTATGTACGCACCCTATTATACTATTATCCTATGTATGTACGCACCCTATAATTATACTGTTATCCCACTTACATCTCAGAAACTAGGGTTTTCGATAATTCTGAAACTCCAAAACTTTCACTATCAACCCTTCGTGCTACCTCAGACTTGTGCAACTTCAGATGTATCAATGAGTACTTGAAATAAACCTTACACAATAATAGATATTCAATGTGATCAATAGGTGCTAATAAGATAGCCTTTCTCTCTTATTTATAATTCCATGTAGCTTCCTCAAGGGGTTACCTTGTAACAAACTTAACCCAATTTCCTTCTTTTAGGGATAACCCATTTCTAACCACTTGTCCACTTCTAACCCACTTTTCTACAAATAGAAAATTCTCCACTTCTAGTTGCAACTAATTTATTTTTAATTATTTTCTTATTGCAACAAATTAACCCATGATTAACTCCTAGTTTCACCCACTTGACCAGTCAACCCTTTTCTAGGATCTTCTAGAATACTTCAACTTCTTGACCTTCTATATAACTCATGAGGGTTCTCCAACTTCACAAGGCCATAACTCTCTAACCGTGAGGAGTTATGTGATGTTCCACATATCATTGGAAATGGCATGACATGTACTATCCATATATAATAGTCTTACGTGAAAATATATTAATATTAATACCATTATACATCAATTAAACTGATGTCCCTTATCCATACTATTGGGGCTTGTGAAATTTGGTACTATACTTGCTTCAAGGGTTGACATCTATGACAACCAACCCAATTAATCAACATAAAATATGTGGTGGTGCGACAAGAAATGTGGTGTAATTGTGTTATTAGTAACAACACCACATGGTGGTGTTGTTTGTCTAATATAGAGCACTGACAGTGGGGTGTATGTTTTGTTTTAGGTGCATTAATTACTTTTTAAGATTTTTTTGCAAAAAAGAATTAGTTTTAGATTTTTTTAAATTCAAGTTATTTATATATGTTTGTGTTTTATAATTTCAATTTAATTTATCTATGTGTGTGTGTGTGCACGTGCGTAAAAATATTTTCATGTGAATTAGAAACAATGATGATGAGAGGAGGAGTAGCATAAACATCAACATGTTGAGATAAACACATTTGTGTGTGAGTGGGAGGCCAAGGAGAGGGAATTGTTCCCTCACCCTATTTCAAAACAAACACATGCCATTTTAATGGATGTTGGCCTACTCAAGTTTTATTAGTAGGGCATATCCCCAAAGGGGAACTCTTCATTGTTACAATAGTTGATCCATCGTTGGGATCATGGGAGACAGGAGTTCAAGGTCGGTCCTCATCTGTGGTATCAACCCATGTAGGAGGATGTTTCATCACTAGGTTGTCTATGAGGGGGGAGGCCTTGCCTCATTTCCCTGAGCTACTACCCAATGTTGTTGGATATACCCAACTGGAATATGTGTGGAGATATGTCAATACATACATTCAATCCTCTTCAAAATTCCAAGTTTGTGGTGGTCAACTATAGATAGGTTCATTTGGTAGAGAGAAGGTTAAGTGACCATGTATTATTATCTCGACACTATCACACTATAGATCTAATGGGAACCACATTATTTTTCGTTTGTTGTATTATGTAGATAGTTCAATGTAGAGGCTCCAATTCATTAGGTGGTCGGAGATTCTTTTGAGACAAATTTGTTTTGCGTTGGATCACTCCTGACCCATTTTACATGGGATGATATTCTTCCCATTCACGTTAGAGTTATTTACACTATTTTTTTAGAGGTTTCATGACACTTGGCCTATAGTACATCACTTTCCTACTAGACCTATGATTTATATGTGTATGCACATGCGAGGGTATTTTTTTCCCAAGATGGGCCATGGTGAGTTTCCCATTAATACGATCGGTAGAGATATATGTCATTTATTGGTTAGCAAGGACAATCTTATCCTTGTTATTTTATAGTACTCGTACACAGGGATGGATTGGAGAGGAATTCCAAACATATTATTTACAATAGTCGAGCCACTGGATGAGAGAGGTAATATTATTGGTATGTTTTGATAAATCTAGTTGCATACTTTTATGTCTTATTTAATTTACATGTAATTTATTGTAACATTTTGCTTCAATT
>ML828439.1:0-15030 GCA_009831015.1 Picea engelmannii | reverse complement strand
TTATAGTACAATTTATATGTTGGGAAAATCCCAACCCAACCAAAAAATCAAGTGCTACAACTTGGGAATCCTACACCCAATGTCACCTCGATGTAGGTCTCACACTTCAATGGTGACTAGGTCACTCTAGGGAGGCGATCTCGGTGACCCTGGGGGGGATGGGATGTAGATGAATGGATATGGAAGTGGAGCCCCTATATTTCAAGTCTAAGTGGAGTGATATGTGGGAAGATATGAATTGTAAGTCAAGTGATTGTTTCCCCAAAGGTATAATACTTCTCTGGATGATTGTACCTGCCCGAGACACAAGAAAATCCAACTTGAAATGATATATGTTAGTGTGGATCAGTAAGTTAAGATTTATGTCCTTAATTTTCAGCAGTAGATGATAGTTTATATCAGAAAATAAATAATTCTTAATCAGCACATAAATCATAGGATCATTCATCAATATTACCAATGAGTTAGGCAATCAATTGTAAATGAAATATGGCACTTTGAGGCTAAATAAAGCAAGATGTTATAACATGTATATTTCTGCAGAAAATTGCAGCCTTATGGCTGTATATTTTAGTCACTTGTATCATCAAATTACACCATCAAAATATGCCAACAATCAGCCCAAAATATGTTCCCTAGTTAGTAGATTAAATGAGCAAAATTTAGGAGATAGTCTAGGGTTAGTTTAGGAGTTATGGGTTAGATCAGCCCTAATGGTTCTAGGTTAGGGTTTGTAACAAAAAGTAGAGTAGTGGGAGAGAGGGGATGCCCTAGTAGGGTAATACTCCTCTCAATGTATAAAACCAAATTCAAGCAAGAGATATTTCAAAAGATGAAAAATTCACGTTTCCCAAGGCAATGATTTAATATCTCCAATGCAAAAAATAGATGACTAGTGCCTTTACTATTTGGTTAATGTAGTCAAATAAATGAACTAAAGATGTTATTTACTTGGGTGTGTAAATCCTCTTACTTCCCAAGGAAAGTATCTCTAGTTAGGGTTTGAGAATGAGGGGTGTAATTCCTCTTACTTCCCAAGGCAAGTATCTCTAGTTAGGGTTTGAGAATGAGGGGTGTAAATCCTCTTACTTCATCAAACAAACCCTTGCAACACCAATGAATTTTAAGAAATAAATGATGGAGACTAGATCGGCAGTGTAAATACTCTTACTTCCCACTTAGTTCCTAGCACAACAATCCTTGACTTGAAAAAAATGACAGCATAAGAGTAAAATACCATACCAAAATCAAGAAATATGCTAAGATAATCCACCATAAAAGCTAAAAAGCAATCCTCCAAGGCTAGCACCTCATTCCTCCATAAACCATTCACAAGAAATATCCATAGACAAGTGCACAAGAGATAAATATAGCCAATTATAGTGAAAATTTCAGATCAGGTCCTCTCACAGGAGGGAGAGTTATGTCCAAATGAGATCTTATGATCTCTTATTTATACAAAATGTCACCAAGGTAACTTGTCCACATATTAAGGGTTAAACCACAAGACTAGGGGTCAACAACCCTAATATTTCCCCCTTTAACAAAGTAATATTAACAATTCATTTAAATTTCACTTTTCCACATAATAAAACCCTAATTTTAGTAGGATGTCACCCATTTAGGGGATGTTTTGGCATTTGGAGGAGGTCATTGGTGATGGAGAAGAGTAGAGAGGCTTCTCAAAGCCACATGTGAAGAATCCAACAACTTCATTCATGATGAAGGCTCAAGCCCCTTCAAAATGCCCAAGTGCCAATGTATGTCACCTCACCACCAAGCCCTAACCCCCCTAGATGTTGTCATGCTCAAAATGGAGAGGTTTTGCATCTCCTAGGAAAAACATTTGGCATGTGGGGGCTAGGATACATCATCCAATTCATCTTCAAGGCCTTTAAAGTTTGATATTCCTAATCTGGCATGAGGGCCCTTAGCATCCACCTGTGGGCTCCAAGCCCCATGGAAACCCAAACTAGGCTTGTTCTTCCAAAATTATCCACCAGCTAGGTCCTGTAAAGACAAACAAGCACATCATCCAAGGATATCAAGTCATAACATCATGATAAGTGAATCGAAAATAAATGAGCCACCTAAGGATGTGCATCAAAGATCACTATATCAAACAATTAATTTCTCAAAGACACTATGTGACTTGTCAAGATTGAATATGGGAGGGTTGACGAGGTGTCCTATTGGGTAGATATTTCCCTAGGTCAAGGAGAGATTCAAAGAGATCCCTCTCCAAGCCATGTAACTTGGGTGAGGTGGTTGGGGTCAAGAATCAATGGGAATAGGGTTCATCACATACCAAGGGTCGTAGTGTCTTATTCATGGGTTCCTTTGTAGAGGGTGTGTGGTACCTTCGTCCACAATTCACTTTTTCCAATCCCAATAATTTTCATTCTTTTATTCTTTCATAATTTTAAGAAGAGGTTGAAGGTCACTACCTTGGCATGGTGACTAGATAATGGCAATGTCACCCACAAACACCTAGTGGTTGGCTCGTGATGACATCCCCTTTCTCTCAACCATGCAACTGAGAGCCATTACCCTGTTTTGGTGACCATATGATGGAAATGTCATACCACTAGATATTCATGAACGTGGTAGGTCTTCTCGTGATGAGACCTCCTATCCTTCAACTAACCTTTTAAGAATTATTTATTACATTGTGGGTCCCCTTTACTCAAAGATAAGAGCTTCACTTCTTTCTTGGGTAATCCCTAGGAGAAGCATCTAGAGGGTTCATAAAAGGATTTAATCTTTTACCCAACATCAATCCCTCTAGGCCTTCAACCCCTTCTTCCCATAGAATGAGGGACAACCCCTTCACTGGTCAATACACCCTAAAATCCCAAGAGATAAGGAAATGGAGGGGAATAATGATGGAAAGTCATAAGTATGGCCAGGAATGGTACAATGTCTCTTTAAGGGAGTTCCTAGTAGAAAACCCATCACCAAGGAAGACCACTTACTAGGGAACAATGTCAACCACCAAGTTGAAGTAGGGAAAAAGGAATAATGTCAAAGCATATATCATGAAATCTAGAGAAATCTAAGATACAACATACTCAATTGGCTTAAATATTGAAATGATGCTCACCATAATATTGACTTGTACCTCATGGAGCAAGGCCCACTGCCTTCAGGAAACCAGCTGATGTGGTGGATTCCATCTGGAAATTTGTGACCATTTGTGGTGGTGAGAGGGGTTTCCAACTGTGCAAAAGGGTATTGTTGGTCATGTAGTCTCTCAACACTCCATATCTGCAACTTGAGGACCTCAAGACATAATCTACTTAGTTATCCACAAAATGGAGATAACACCTTCGATCGAAGAAATGTAAAGGAAGATCATGATAGTGGGATAATATGCATTAACTTAAAAAAATGTGGGTTGAAAGTAAGGAGCCTTATGATTTTCCCAAAACATTGCAACCAAGTTTTTTTTACCCAAATGTATTGGATGGGGATTGGTGGTTCGTATTGAGACATGATCTGAGATCTAAACATATTTTTGAGAACAACAATGTTACAATGCCAAGCGAGGAAGATAATCAAGGTGATGGCAATAAAGATTGATTTTTTTTATTCATTTTATAATTATGTTGGATATGAAAAGTTAACAACCATTTACAACCACCATATTGAAAATACATTAAATAGTATAAACATAAGATGTGGTTTTGATATATGTTTATTGTCATATTTATTTTTTATTATAGCAAATTTATGTTGTATTGTATTAAAACATGTTTATGTTAACCTTTGAATTACTAAGCATTAATTGATATATCACAAAGTTTGTGATGTACAGTAGTAAAGAATTATTTTAAATTATATTTTATTTAACAAAAAAATGAAGATATTAAAAAATAAAACATCAAAATTACTATTGTTTGAAAAAATCAAAATTCAAATAAATATATATTTACTTTGATGGAACTTCTAAGGATAATTCCAACAAAATAACTTTGTGCAACATCTATGATTTATGGAATCACACTTGTAGTGTTGGTTTTACCAACTTTCATGGCATTCCCAACCTTAACTAATGCAACTATCATGGAATTTACTTATTCCACTCCATCCTTTAGTTTTATAATCATATAAAATTTTATTAATCATTCTTTTTACATTATGCTTGAAATAACTGTCAATATAGGAAGGACATGGAAATTATAAAAGAGTCTTTTTCTAGAGCCTAGCTAGAGTTAAGAAAAATTTTAATGATCCATACTAATCTAAAATTATAGAAGCTCAAAGGGGTTGGGTCTAATGGTGGAAAGTGAAGAGTTTTTCACCATAGGGAAAGGTTCAATTCCCATGAGGGCCTAACCTAGAGCCATGGGGGCACCTTGAGGTATTGGTTGACCATCTAGTTGCACCTAGAGATATTATATTAAATAATATTTTGACCCATGCACTCATAAGTGAATCAAAGCCCACCCCCATGTCCTCCAAATTTTTAGAAGTTGCAGCTAGGGTTTCGCATCCCAAGCCACAGTCACCTCCCTCCTCATGTTGTCAGGTCCCTCTCCTCGTGGGCTTGATGGATAGTGGGATATTTCTTCCTTATGGTGATTGCACTCTCTTTTGGAGTGGTTATGAACTCTTTCCAGTGAACTATTTGGTGCACGCACTCTTCCTGGAGAGAATATGTTTTTTGCTTCCTCTGATATGCGACTTTGATGGTGGAAGTTACCTTATGCACCAGATATGTCCCTTTGTAATCCATTTATCTGTCTGTGGGGTGCCCATTTCCGATTTTTGATGTCATTTTTCTCACAAATCTCAGCTAGGATCTACTACTCGAATGTGGATCTGTCTTGTTTAAGGTATGAAGCCAAGCCTATGGGTGCGTTGCAGGGTCGTCGTCTGGTGTTTTTCCTCTAGAATATCATTTTCATATCTGTGTTTTTGGTACCTGATCCGTCGTATGTAGGTTGGTGGTCATTTTTTCTTCAGCCTCTAATGTGTGCAGGAGTTTCAAAAGTTTTCTCTGGGGTTGGAACTCCCCAATCCATCCCAGCCGGTATGTCCAGGGCTTGATGCAATTTCAGGATTTTCCCACTGGTCTTGGTGGCTAGGGATCCCCGCGTCCCCCTCAAGTCTGTTTTGTGGAGTGGAGGTTGGGGTTTATGGTCAGGGTTTGAATCAGAACTTTGTGGTCCTTCTTCTTCGGGCATGCAGTGTTGATTTTTGAGAGACGGGTCAACACTTTGAGGTCCATTTAGGGTGTGAGGTTTCTAGTTTCCTCTTCTGTGGTTGCAGGTTCTCTTGTTGTCCCTATGGATCTATATTCTAAGGGGGTTATTTTCTCTTTGGCCTGGTTTATCCAGGTTCTCTTCTGTTATGCTTCTATCATTTTTTCTTGGATGAGATTGGTGGTTATCCTCTTTGCAGACTTCATTTTTATAGGGTTGCTCTTTGAGGGCCATGTTTTGCTGCATTTTTCTTCCTCTTGAGGTTGAAATCATTTTTAGACTAAATGCATGCTCTATGCATGCATTCTTTAGAATTTAATTTTTGTTTCTCTTAATAAAAGTTATGCTTTTTTCTTCTCGAAAAAAAAAAAGTATAGAAACATTTGTCAATTTTACTAATTCTTAAAATACTAATTGTAAAATGTTGGGTGATATTCTTCTTTAATAGAAGATTCATAAAGTTAGTATTAGAGTAAGAAAATGTGAAACCATTTCATCAAAAGTGTATAGGTCAAAATGTATTATTATTCTCTATATTTATTATTTTAAATTTAATTGAACAAATTTAATATATTATAATAGTTGGATAATATAAATTAATAAAATATTTGGAAAAATTAAATATTAATCAAATATAATAATTGTGATTTTAGTAAACAATTTTATTATAACTTTGTCTTGTAATCTTTGAATAATAAAAATTAAAAAAACAACATTATTATTACATCATCATCATTATTATTAGTGAAAATTTATGTTATAATGTTATTATTATAATATATAAAAAATACATAGTTATTCAAATCACAATAAGTTCACTCATCATATTTAAGTAGTCTTGTTTTGAAACATGTTTAATCAACATATTGTATCTTGTTGGACAACAAACAATTCACCTTGAAGAACAATTAAACATTATATGTCATTAATGGTTATAATTTTTTGCAATCACAATCCAAATTAAATGATTTCATAAAACTAAAGTTAAACATTATATGACAACTATAAATTTAAATGAGTGATACGTCTCAAATTTAATTTAAAAATAGAGAGAAATATAATACACAACATTATATGAAAAATATAATACACATGAGTGATATAAATATGAATATACATGTCAAACATACATCTCAACACAATATACAATAAACATGTCATATATACATCTCAAGTCAAATATAAAACAATCAATATACATGTCAATCAGTACCACTACTATCTAGGTTCATCACCAAAGTCAGATGCATCAATTTCTCTGCTATCAGAGGTAGAGCCTCTATCAAAACTAGCTATGTCAAAAATAAATGTCAACAAAAGGGCACTATAAAATGTCTCTCTATCAAAATCATCAACATGTGCAGCAGTACCTGATGTGAACATAGTTTCCAAAGCATCAAAATATTTTGACACATGAAGAGGACGACAAGGAGGATCATTGGATGATGACGCATATGGAGGAGAAGGACAATGATCGGTGGATGGTGACAGAAGTGTATGAGGAGGATGAGGATTAGTGAAATATGGTGACATATGTGGAGGAGAAGTAGGAGGAGGAGGAGGATCGGATGTGAATGTAGGTTCATACACATGTGGAGGAGAAGTAAGAGGAGGAGGAGGAGGAGGAAATCGAACGTGGATGCAGGTTCAGACACATGTGGAGGGGAAGCAAGAGGATCCGTGGATGGTGCATTTGACTCATGTGGAGGAGAAGTAGGAGGAGGAGGAGGAGGAGGACCATGTGGTGGAATAAAGGATGTGGATGGGTCTGTTGATGAGCTAGATGGAGTAGGATCATGAGTGGGACCCCTCAAATTCTCGATGAGGTTGAAGACACTAAAAATATGACACATCAACAATGTCATGTCACGAGTAATACTCCTCCATATCATATAGAGATATAGTACCCATAATATGTATCTAATCAATGTGGGTACCACTCTATGACTAATCACGACACCACATAGGTGATCTTCCACCTATATCTAGAATCTTTGATTCAACCTGTGTGGCATGCAGGGTATATATAATGGAGTTTGGTCCTCTGCCTCCTCCATCTATTCATCATGTTGGGGAGGCTCATCCACAATATATGTGCCAATATATGCAAAACAATATATCATGATAATAAGATAATTGAAGCAAAATGTTACAATAAATTACATGTAAATTAAATAAGACATAAAAGTATGCAACTAGATTTATCAAAACATACCAATAATATTACCTCTCTCATCCAGTGGCTCGACTATTGTAAATAATATGTTTGGAATTCCTCTCCAATCCATCCCTGTGTACGAGTACTATAAAATAACAAGGATAAGATTGTCCTTGCTAACCAATAAATGACATATATCTCTACCGATCGTATTAATGGGAAACTCACCATGGCCCATCTTGGGAAAAAAATACCCTCGCATGTGCATACACATATAAATCATAGGTCTAGTAGGAAAGTGATGTACTATAGGCCAAGTGTCATGAAACCTCTAAAAAAATAGTGTAAATAACTCTAACGTGAATGGGAAGAATATCATCCCATGTAAAATGGGTCAGGAGTGATCCAACGCAAAACAAATTTGTCTCAAAAGAATCTCCGACCACCTAATGAATTGGAGCCTCTACATTGAACTATCTACATAATACAACAAACGAAAAATAATGTGGTTCCCATTAGATCTATAGTGTGATAGTGTCGAGATAATAATACATGGTCACTTAACCTTCTCTCTACCAAATGAACCTATCTATAGTTGACCACCACAAACTTGGAATTTTGAAGAGGATTGAATGTATGTATTGACATATCTCCACACATATTCCAGTTGGGTATATCCAACAACATTGGGTAGTAGCTCAGGGAAATGAGGCAAGGCCTCCCCCCTCATAGACAACCTAGTGATGAAACATCCTCCTACATGGGTTGATACCACAGATGAGGACCGACCTTGAACTCCTGTCTCCCATGATCCCAACGATGGATCAACTATTGTAACAATGAAGAGTTCCCCTTTGGGGATATGCCCTACTAATAAAACTTGAGTAGGCCAACATCCATTAAAATGGCATGTGTTTGTTTTGAAATAGGGTGAGGGAACAATTCCCTCTCCTTGGCCTCCCACTCACACACAAATGTGTTTATCTCAACATGTTGATGTTTATGCTACTCCTCCTCTCATCATCATTGTTTCTAATTCACATGAAAATATTTTTACGCACGTGCACACACACACACATAGATAAATTAAATTGAAATTATAAAACACAAACATATATAAATAACTTGAATTTAAAAAAATCTAAAACTAATTCTTTTTTGCAAAAAAATCTTAAAAAGTAATTAATGCACCTAAAACAAAACATACACCCCACTGTCAGTGCTCTATATTAGACAAACAACACCACCATGTGGTGTTGTTACTAATAACACAATTACACCACATTTCTTGTCGCACCACCACATATTTTATGTTGATTAATTGGGTTGGTTGTCATAGATGTCAACCCTTGAAGCAAGTATAGTACCAAATTTCACAAGCCCCAATAGTATGGATAAGGGACATCAGTTTAATTGATGTATAATGGTATTAATATTAATATATTTTCACGTAAGACTATTATATATGGATAGTACATGTCATGCCATTTCCAATGATATGTGGAACATCACATAACTCCTCACGGTTAGAGAGTTATGGCCTTGTGAAGTTGGAGAACCCTCATGAGTTATATAGAAGGTCAAGAAGTTGAAGTATTCTAGAAGATCCTAGAAAAGGGTTGACTGGTCAAGTGGGTGAAACTAGGAGTTAATCATGGGTTAATTTGTTGCAATAAGAAAATAATTAAAAATAAATTAGTTGCAACTAGAAGTGGAGAATTTTCTATTTGTAGAAAAGTGGGTTAGAAGTGGACAAGTGGTTAGAAATGGGTTATCCCTAAAAGAAGGAAATTGGGTTAAGTTTGTTACAAGGTAACCCCTTGAGGAAGCTACATGGAATTATAAATAAGAGAGAAAGGCTATCTTATTAGCACCTATTGATCACATTGAATATCTATTATTGTGTAAGGTTTATTTCAAGTACTCATTGATACATCTGAAGTTGCACAAGTCTGAGGTAGCACGAAGGGTTGATAGTGAAAGTTTTGGAGTTTCAGAATTATCGAAAACCCTAGTTTCTGAGATGTAAGTGGGATAACAGTATAATTATAGGGTGCGTACATACATAGGATAATAGTATAATAGGGTGCGTACATACACATGATAATAGTATAATAGGGTGCATACATACATGGGATAAAAGTATAATAGAGCGAGTACATGAGAGTAAATCCATAAAAACCTGAGAAGATGAAGATGTCATGTCTCTAGAGTTTGAGAGAAAGATCCTAGGAAGGTCTACATGGATCAGGTACATCATATCTATCTACTAGTTCAAAAGGTATGTCTTATTTCTATGAGTAGTTGGATTTTGTTGTCTACATGAGAAATGGTTATGGGGGTTTGAGGATTTTCCCTAGAGATATTATTGGTTGCATGGGACTTTTTGTACAAGCTAGATCTATAGAAATATAGTGTTGTTATAATCAATATTTATCATTGATACATCTTGTTAGTGTTGAGGAACATCTTGTGTTTATTGGAATATGGTTAAGAGTTTTTGGGGTACATGGTTAAGAGCTTGTATTTGTGAAGTGGTTGATGTATTAGCAGGTTGCGTATCATTAAGGGTTTGGTGTCTAGTCCATGTGAGGGTTATTATACATGTTCATGATTATACTTGTATGGAACATGACTAGAGAGATACAAATACACTTAGTTAAGGGATATGTATGAGGATGTATTCAAAGGGAACAACTACAGGTTGGATACAGTGATAGGTTGCAGGTTGAGTTGACAAGGGGAAGTAGAGTGTCAGAGTTTCAAAAAAAGTGAAAAAAACTAGCTTTCAGAAGGCGTACGCAGGCTGAAGTATAGACAAGTTGTGTACATATGTAGGTTGTAGTACAGATAGACTACGTAGATATGTGTGCTACAACACAAATAGGTCGTGCGCCTGTTGGGTTTTGATTGGTACAGGTTGAGTACATTCATAGGTTGGTTACAGGTTGTTGGATCAGAATGGTATAGGTTTACAATAGTATATCTCACAGTGTGACAGTGGTTTCATCATCTTACTTATATTTCAGGGCGGAAAGACGAGGCAAGGATAGGTGGTTGTATCCACCTTACGGTTGTAGCTGGAGAACATAGGGGGTTGTAGCCTCCTTTTGGTTGTAGCTAAAGAATTGGGGATTTGGAGCTTCCCTCAGGTTGTAGCCTAAAAATATAGGGGGTCAGAGCCTCCTTCCAGTGTCAACTGGAGAACAAAGGAATTTGGTGCTTCCAATGAATGTAATTCTCATATAAGAAAAAGAATTATGTGGTTTTCTCCTGCATTGGGTTTCCATGTAAAAATATTGGTGTATTGTGTATGTGTGTGATTTTTCATTGTTTATGATTTATTTAATCTGCACTTATTGGATGATAATGTTACATTTATCATAAAGATAAATATCACTTACATACTATGGTAAAAATGATATCATTTCTCTATTATTGATTCACCCCCCTTCTCAGTAATCCAACAATTGGTATTAGAGAAGGTTCCTTCAGAAATCTGTTTAACCACTGAAAGGTAGATCATGGAGAGAAAGAGTATGTATAAAAATGGAATACCACAATTTGATGGATATAAATATGCATTCTAGAGAAGAAGGATGAAAACATATGTATAGGCACAAAGATTTGAGGTTTGGCAATCAATTGTAGATGGATACAAAGAACCAATAGTTCTTCCAAGAAATGAAAGTGGAAGGAAAATCAGTCTAAATAATTCAAAAGCCACAAATGCACTTATGAATGGTCTTTATGATTCAGTATATGTCAAAGTTATGCATTGCAGCTCCGCTAAAGAGATTTGGGACAAAATTCATAATATTTATGAAGGAGATGAAAAATTCAAGGCAGCAAAGCTTCAAACTTACAAAGGTCAATTCGAACAACTAAAGATGAAGGAAGATGAGAATATTGCATCTTACTTCTTACGAGTTGATGAAACAGTGAATGCAATCATAGGATTGGGAGAAGAAGTTGATGAATCTATAATTTTTCAAAAGGTACTAAGATATATTCCAATGAGATTTGATCCTAATATCTCAACACTAGAAGAAAGATAAGATCTAGACTCAATAAGAATGGATGAACTACATAGAATCTTCACATCCTATGAAATGAGAATTGAATGGGAGAATCCGGTTATAATAGAAACATCATTCAAATCATCCAATAATTCAAAGAAAAAGGGAAAGCAAAAAGAAAAAGAGGATAGAAGAAACAATGACATCTTGGAAGACAATGAAGAAGTGGCCAACTTTGTCAGAAGACTAAAAAAGGGAGCCAATGACAGATATAGAGGTAAGCTTCTATTGATTTGTTTTAATTGTGATGGTATTTTTCATTTTGATAACAAATGTCCTCACAAGAAAAAGAAAATAAATGAATAAGATGATTCAAATAGCAAAAGAACCAAAAATAAAGTCTTCAAGGAAAGTTTATGCACCAAAGAAGACGACTCTTCATCAAATGAAGATGAAGTAAGTGAAAGTGAGATAGAAAGAGTTATAATCATGGAAATAGAAGACTCTGATAAAGAAGACATCGAAGAGGAATATGAAGAGGTGAAATTTGACTACAAATAAGAATTGTTGAGTGTTATAGAAGTTATAAAAAGAGAAAATAAGAAAAACAAGAAGCTCCAGGAAAAACTAGACAAGAAAGAAGACACTCAAAATTCAAACTCTGGAGAACTAGAGTAGATGATCATTGAGTTAAAGGTTCAAATAGAAGAATACAAAAGAATCTAAGAAGAACTCAAAGAAAATCTGGAAGAGAAGGATAGGATCATTGGAAATTTGGAATCAAAGGTTGTTACATTGAGAAACACCTTCAACAGAAAAACATGTAGAACAACTCAAAGGTTTTGGATAATATTATCAACAATCAAAGGCCACATCATGACAAGTTCAGGCTAGGATACAATCAGAAAAAAATAGGTTCAAGCTCTAAAACCACAAGGAAATAAACACAAACAAGAATATATGTAGATACATTTATAGGAGACAAGAAGTTTTACACGAAATATCAGAGGGACACTCCTCCACCTAGAAGATTCAGATTTCAGAATCAGCGATAGTCAGAAACAAGCAGACATCGAGAAGAACAAGGATTCAGAAGAGTAACTCCTTTCAGAATACCTTCAACTCCCATGTATCAAACTATATTTTTTGGTTTATATTATGCATGTAATAATTTTGGACATAAAGTTGTAAATTGCAAAGCTAATAGAAGGAACATACACAACTTTCAAAGTCATGCACAAAATGGTTATCTAAGAAGGCCTAGTGAAACACAGAGAAGAATCTACAACAATTTTGAATCATTGAGAAATGAAGTGGAATGCTACAAGTTAAAAAACTTTGGACACATGGCCAAATATTGTAGAATGATATTCCCTCCTAGAGAATCACAACAGAATGACAATAGTCACAGACATGAACCTCAACAGAGAATATGGATAAGAAAGTAGAATCAATTTAACAATGAAGAATGCGCACTCGCTCTACAAGTTAAACACAAGAAACATGGTTGGTATGTTGACAGTGGTTTTTCAAAGAACATGATAGGTGATGAAGACGAGTTTCTTACATTGAGAAAGGAAAGAGATGGATCAATCTCCTTTGGAAATGATGACTCAGCTAGAATCATTGGAAAGTGCATTGTCAGAATTGGAAATAAGAATACCAAGGTATAAAATGTTCTACTAGTGGAATATATGAAAAATAATCTTCTAAGTGTAAGTCAAATGTGTCACCAAATTCATAAACTTATGTTCTATTCATAAAAGTGTGATATAAGAAAACAAGGATCAGACAAATTGATTGCAACAACTACAAGAACTTCAAGCAACATATATGTATTAAGTGAAATTGGAAATGAAAAGTGTTGTCTAGTAAAGGAAGATGAAGTTTGGCTATGGCACAAAATAATGGGTCACAGAAACTAAGATAACCTCTTCAAAGTCAACAAAAATGAATGTATTAGAGAAATTCCCCAGATCACAAATCCAACCAACATATTATGAAAGCATTGTCAACAAGAAAAGAAAACAAAGACCAGATTCAAATCAAAGGAATATTCCACAAAAAGACCACTAGAAATTATGCATACTGATCTAGTTGGACCAACTAGAACAAAGGGTTTAAAAGGTGAGAAATAATTTATGTTATTGGTTGATGATTATACAAGAATGATTGTAGTCTGTTTTCTAAGGAAAAAATCAAAAGCATTTGAAAATTTCAAGGTATACAAGGAAATGGTTGAAAATGAAATGGATTCAAAAATCAAATGTTAGAGATCATACAATGGAGGAGAGTTTACTTCAAAGGAATTTATGGATTTCTACAGCAAGCATGGAATAAAAAGGCTATTCTTCATCACTAGGACACCTCAATAGAATGGAGTTGTTGAAAGAAAGAATGAGACAATACATGAAATGTCTCGAACAATGTCAATGGATTCTAAATTGACAGATGTCTTTTGGACACATGCAATGCATACAACAATTCACATTCAAAACAGAGTAATGCTCATAAACAACAGTGAAAACAATCCCTATGAGCTATGGAAAGGAAGACCAACAAATGTGAAGCACTTCAGAGTGTTCGGAAGCAAATGCTACAACAAAAGAGAAGATAGAAGAATGGGAAAGTTTGACTCTCGTGTGGACAAAGGTGTACTTTTTGGTTACTCAAGTACAAGGAAAGCATACAAGTGTTACAATCTAATGCTCAACAAAGTTGTGGAAAGCATCAATATAACATTTGATGAAACAAGTGGACTAAAATTAAAGGAAGAAGAAAAGGAATCAGTGGAACAGGTTTACAAAGAAGAAGTAAAGGATGAAGAAGTTGCATAAGGGGAAGATGAAGAATATCATATAGAAGTAGAAGAGCAAGTTCAACAAGTACCTCCAAAGACACCTAGAAAATGAGTACATAAGAATCATCCTTCATATCAGATTATCAGGAACAAAGATGCAGGAATTGAGACTATAAGAAAAATGTGTTCACTAGAACAATTGCACCTAGCACTCTTTTCTTCAATTGAACCAAACCATTTTGAAGAAGCCAACAAGGATGAATTCTGGAAAAAGGACATGAATGAAGATTTGGATCAAATAGAGAATAATGAGACTTGGGAATTGGTTCCAAGACCAAGGTACAAGAATGTGATTAGCACAAAGTAGTCTTCATAAATAAATCGAATGAAGACAGACATGTTACCAGGAACAAAGCTAGATTGGTATGTAAAGGATATGCATATGTTGAAGGTATCGAATTTGAAGAGACGTTTGCCCCAATTTCCAAAATGGAATCAATCTAATTGATCTTAGCTTATGCATGCTCCAAGAATATTAAAGTGTATCATATGGACGTGAAATCGTCCTTTCTGAATGGGGAACTTGAAGAATAAGAAGTCTACATTGAGAAACTAGAAGGATTTCATCTCTTAGAGAATGAAGATTATGTTTGCAAGTTGAAGAAGGTCGTGTATGGTCTAAAACAGGTTCCAAGAGCATGGTTCTCTAGACTGGATAGATATCTACAACAAGCAGGGTTCATAAAAGGAATGCAGACAACAACCACTACATCAAGGTAACTCAAGATAGTATTTTATCAATTAAAGTTTATGTTGATGATATTATTTTTGGAAGTGATGATGACA
>ML828438.1:34036-44240 GCA_009831015.1 Picea engelmannii | reverse complement strand
CCAAAGGTAACGAATCCCTTATGGTTCCATCCCTTAAGGTAAGCCCAAAGTTACCTGTTCTTTATGATCAAAGGATGTTTATTTTTTCTGAATTGTGAATCCTATTAACTCATGAGATTTGCATAATCTTTGATTTGCAATTTTCATAGTCGCTTCATTTCTCTTTTCCCTTATATCTTTGAAGGAACAAAATGTATATTATACAGTTTCTTAGCAGTTCTAATGCTACTGGTTATTGTTTCTAAGTGACAACTTCTGTTTTATGCTACATCCAAAGGGACGTGCATGTGATGATGGAGGGATTGAGAGAATGCTTAATGATCTTGCAATGATCAGGAAATTGGAATAAGATTTTCGAATTGTGTTTGCAGTGGGTGTCCTCCAATTTCAGTCAGTTGAGGCCGTCGGATCCCTCGCATCCCTCGGTGAGCTTTTGATGCCCCCTTGAAAACTGTTGCATTTGATCTAATTTCTACTATTCCTTCCATCAAGATGCAATATCTTTATGTTGGGTAAACTTCCATCGTTGGCCTGTTGTACCTATTGGTTATGATTGGGACACTTTATCTGCCGTGAATCAGAGCTCCTCACGGGGACTACACCCCAATTTCTTCTTCTCTCATATCCTATTAATAGCTCCAGGTCGCATTTTACTGATACAAAACCGTATTTCCATGACGAAGGAACACCAGAGACCAAATTTTGGATATCTTACACCCATGGCAATAATAACGTGAGGTCCTATCTAGTGTATCGTTGGCAAGCAAGAAGAACTTGAAAATTTTTGCACGGAGAGATTGTAGGTGCTCTACAGGGCTGGGAGATGTCCCTGATGCTAATAAAATTATATGTTTTAAAATAGCCCAAGGATTATTAATCTTACTATGTTTAAATAACCATTTCAATAACTATAACGTAGATCCATCTCAACCGTCGATCTTATTAATCCCGTGCATGGTGCATATATGGCTCGTGGCAATATGGAATGTGTTCTCGGTGATTCATAGCATATCACCTGTAGTGAGTTATGTGCTGCTTTTCCAGCTGTTGTTCCCATTCTGACGATTGTGTGGTGCGGAACTATCTAAACCCCCAAATTTCGTTTTTGATTGCGTGGTGCAGTGGTTCGGTTCCACTTTCCGTTTCCATTAGCTGGAGGTGGTCTCCAATTCCCTTGCGTGTTTCACAATTACCTGCGTGCATGATTCCAGTTGTTCCCTGGGCTGAGCGTAGGGTCAGGGAGGCTGAGCGGGCCGGCGCGAGCTCAATCCCCAAAATGCAACGCAGACTATTACATACATAATAGTTGATCGTGAGAGTTTATCAGCATTTATGGAAATTGCTTTCCATTGCCGGGTGAAAAATGATTGAATGTGGCACTGTTGAGAGAAGGACATCCATACTTAGCTATGGAAATGCCTAAGCCAAGAAGCCAAGAATACAGAAGATTGAACAACTGAGATAAATATATGCAATTGGTTGATCGAGTAAGCTACAGTTACCAAGACATCTTTTTTTTTCTAGTGGTATTCTATTCTTCTCGTTACATCAGAATGGGCATAATAAACTTGGAACTGCATGATAGAATTTAAAGTTCAGGTCCTGCAAATGTAGCATGTTGTTGACTGCGTGTCATCCGGAGGCAAGCTTTATTCCCTAATTCCACAAGCTTTATCTCTTAATTACATGATGCAAAGTAGAAGGAGCAAATGGTATCTCCCCCGCTATTGTTTTCTCCCTGAATCAGAATCCGATCTTAGGTGGGGTAGTGGAATTGGGTCGAAAGACCTATTATAATGGTTGGTCTTCGGCCATCTGTCTGCTGGAGCTCTAAATGCATAAACATAGTTAGTAAGATCTCCATGCTTGGTGTCGGACGGTTGTTCCCCGTTAGAATGCCGATGTGTTCGTTTCCCTCTCCACCTATTCCGACCTATTCCCGCCCCTTTTGGAACTCCAATTAGTTATCCGTTTTCTTGGCCTTGCGCTTATATATTATATGGTGTCTTCCTGGCCCACGTGTTATGTGAATTCATGATTACATGGTTATTTTACGGACTCCCATATCTAAAACGCAAGAGGACAATAGAACTTGGCATTATGGGAGGATACCAGGACCAAGATGAGAGGAACTGTACTAGGATCGAACTGACTCTGTTAAGCAGACCTAGAGTACAACTGCTTGTTTTAAAAGGAGTTTGGTACTCTTTTTAAATGGAATAAGTTCTGCCTAATATCCACAAAACATATTCAATGCAGTTAGAAAATAATATTTAGTTATTTATTTATCTTTAGTAGTAAAACAATAGAAATACTCTGTCATTTAAACATGAGGAAAGTGCACTGGTCAAGCTCATAATTCCTCTTTGCTAAGATGTCACATTCAATTTATATATTCAGCCATTGTTTCCTGTGGTAATAGGAAGGAATTGTGGGTGTTTTCAGTGTTTATTGTTTGTAACAGCCAACTCAGTACTAAATAATAATCAAATTTTCTTCATATATGTAGTGTTAGTCTGATCTCTGTCGTTTACAACATTACTGTTATATTTGTTTTAACATTTCTATGTTTTGTTTGCAGGAGGTTAAGCAGAGGTTAAGCGGAGGGAAATTTGAGCTTGGAGTTTTGGCCCCTTTAGGCCCAGATTTCAAACCTAGGCTCTGATACCAAATGTAATGCTCTAATTTAATTATAACAACCATTAATTTAGAACAGAACAGTAAATTTAAAATTCACTTAAATTTCACTTAATCTAGCACATTCAATCCAATATTTCAATAAATAAAATTTACTAACAATTTTAATTCAAAAGATTCATAAATCTAACCTGGCTCTCATGTTGTTTCCTTCCTTAGCTTGAATCTGATGATGATGTTTCAGTCCTTAGCTTGAATCTGATGCTGCTTCTTAGGACACCCCAAAACCAACCTCCCTGCCGACTAGTAACGCCTAGCCCTAGGACATCAATGGATGTCCTAGCCCTCCGAGCCCAAAACCTCTGCAGCCCCCCGGTGCACTGTAAATTCCACTGTTAATTTCCCCTCTCCAATCCTCCAAGCTTCCCCTCTCATATAATTCCCTTTCTCCCATCTCGTAGAATGAATCCCCTCCATAATCCTTCTCCCTTTCCTTATTCCTCCTTCACCGCCCTTACATTAACTTCCCCCACCAAATACCTTATCCCTTTATTAATGCCTTATCCATTCATTTATTACTTAACTTAACGTATTGGTTACGTTATCCCTTGTGGGATACGTAACCCAATTAAACATTATATTTTATCATCCACCCATTTGTTTAATACTTATTTAATCAATTAATTAATTAATACTCAAATTAATCATTAACCCTTAATTAAAGAGTTAATCATACTTAAACTAATCATAATCAAAATAATTAATTAATAACAGTTAATTAGTTAAGGTTATTTAATAATTAATTATAGTTTAGCTAATTTTTAGGATTATTTATTAAATTAATCATCTTAATAATTAAGGGCCATTACAACTATACAAAGATGAAGAAAAGGACAAGGTAACCTATTGGGCCAGTATCCATAAGAAGATGAAAGTTTCCAAAGGACATTATTCAAGCCATGTAGCATGAGGTGGTATGGTCTAAGGATGTCCAGTCATAGTGAAGACCGAGGGTAGGTATTTTCCGTGGGTGCCTTTGTAGGAGGCGAGCTGTACCTGTCATGGATGCAGTTTTTTCCAAGCCCCTTTATTGCCTTTGTTCTTTCTTCTATTTATTACTTTTTCTTTCTTTTTTTTTGCTTCAAGGTCTGACCATAGGACACTGCCTTGGTGTGGTGGCCAGAGCTGACAGTGTTACCCACGAGTATTTTCGCAGAAATGATAAGGCTGGCTCGTGATGAGACCCCCTTTCCCTTGGCCATGCAACCAAGGGTCATTGCCCTGGCGTGGTAACCAGATAATGAAAATGTCATACTGCTAGATACCTATGAACATAATGGGCCGACTTGTGATGAGACCTCCCATCCTCTTGGTTAGGTCTTGTTTTATTATTTTTCTTTGGGTCCCTTTTGTTTCTTATCGAGGGTCCTTTTATTGCCTTCTCAGGGATCCCTGGGTGAGGCATCTCTAGGTTTTATTTCCTATGGATTTTACCTTTTACCAGTTTCTTTTACCTCCTAGGCCTTTAGCCCCTTCTTCCCATAGGACAAAGTGTAACCCCTCAAATAGGTCATCTTAATGTCGGGACTAGGGTAATGGGATGGATGTATAGGAGATAAGATGTAAAATGATAATATGGTGGGAGTGGATGATGGCTCTTCAAATCCCCCCTGGTGGCTAACCAAAACCCATGGATACAAGCTTTCTAGGGCACCCCGTTAATCCCCCCAAAAATGGTCAAGTGGGTTAGTGTAGGATCCAAGTAGTTGTTAGAAATGTAAGGAAGTTGATGCATACATCTGAAAGTTATAACGATCAAACATGACACATACCATGATACCTGGACCAATTACCTCATGGATCAAGAGCCTTCTCTGATGTAAGTCCAAGCTGATGGTGATGGATGTTGTTGTTGCTGACATGACAAATCTGGTGAAGAAGAAGAAGGATGGGCCCTCCAGGGCCATGCTCAGGTCAATCCTGCTCTCGGTACTCCAGGTCGAGGACCTGTGGGCCTCGAGACATGATCTCCTAGTTATCCTTAGAAAACAGGGATAACATCTGGCTCCAACTTGTGGACATGTGCTCACCATAGAGTGCATGAGAACCTCAACATCTCTTCCATAAACCTGCATACCTTCTCACACTCAAAAAGGTGCATCAGCAACAAAGGTGGGGTGGTATTGCCACCCCGAAAAAAATAACATGTATACATATGAAATAAAGCAATCAAGATACATAGAGGAAACAAACATGAAATGCAGATGATATAATACATGGAAAATGCATACCTATTCATACTTACCTATACAGTCATGTCCCACCACCTTGGCGGGGTTTGAGGAGGCATCCGCTAATGGGTAATGGGTGCCTTCTTCCTTCCAAGGTGGACAAATAGTACGAGTTATCTACTGATTCCATCTCGAACTTGAAAGGTCGGAGCCATGATTGTGTACTTCCTTTTACATTAGTTGGCTCTCCTTTCTGAGTATCCCACATCCATACCAACTTACTCTCCTTGTATTTTCAGATCTTGTGTTTGGATGTTCCCTGAAAAACCCTGGTGTACTGTACTGAGGGAGGTGGGTGGGCTTCTGGTGTAAAAACTTCCTGTTGGGATGGATGGATTTGCACATCTTCTTCATCCTTTTTTATTTTTAGTATCTTTACCATCCTTACCTCTTTGTTCTGAAACTGATCTAGGAGTTGTTGGTATTCTTCTTTCTTGGGCCACTCAATCTGGTCAAAATCTTCTTCTGTAGCAAATGGAATATCTTCTAGAGAATATTCTTGAAGATTTTGTATTACATCTTTCTGCGCTTCATTTACGGAAGGAACGACATCTTGTATGTGGTTTCCAGTTATCGGCACATTGAGTAAGCGTCCAGTTGTTCCATCTTCCAAATGTAACCACAAAAAGGTGAGATCCATTTCAACGGACCTGCCTATCATTGCACCAAACTTCCTAGACAACAACATTCCCCACACGTTTGGGACATCAACCACTATAATATCTATGTGGACGGTCTTATCAGGGAATTCTTTCAACTTCATTTCGACATTTTCAACTACACCATGTGTGGGTATTGCTTTGGATTCAAATCCACACACATTTCTGTAAGGCCTAGTTACTTTCAGGCCCATTTGCTGCATGACTTTAAGAGACATCATATTTGCACCAACACCTATATCCAACATGCAATTATTAAGGTATTTATTATTCATCATAAGAGTCATGAAGAAAGGTGGGTTTTCACCATATTGGATCCTGAAGTGATCAACTTGCAACATAATTGGGGGGTCCATAGGCTCAGCCGTTCCCAGAAAGAAGGTATTAAAGTGTTCTTTAACAGAAGGGATCTTAACTGCTTCTTTTAAGGGAACATTCACATGCATCTTCGACAAAGCTCCTTCAAAATCAAAATCAAGGGTAATTTTATCAGCTTTGGATGTCTTGGGAGAAAGAACCTCAGGAGATTTTGGTTGATCAGTGGCAGGTTGTTTTGGATTATTTCTTTGGTATACTTGGACTTCTTTCTTTTTAAGCTTTTCTCGTGACTCCTGGTCCAAGTTGTCAATTATTTCTAGTCTTTCTGCTTTGGCTGCTTCCTTCAGGGCTTGTTGATTTTCTATATCAGTTATATTTATTTGAGGAAAGATTGAAAAGGAGTCAAGATTGTTGACTTGTTGTTGGCTAGCGTTATATGGACATTCATTCTCCCAATGTGCTTCACTGTATTCCAGACACCAAGGATTTTCATCAACGACATTTATAGGGGCCATAGTATTTGGGACTTAATTTTCATTCTTCGGCTTGTAGGTTTGGTTCCCTTTCTGGAATGTCCCTTTGAATGGAGGTCTAGGTGCCTGGGTCTGGGACTTTTCAAGTCTAACGATCTGGTTCATCATTTCTTCTTGATTCTTCATGATGCTATCCACTGAAGCTTGTAGCTTACTGATACCAGTGCAGAGATCCGAATTAGGCTCAACATTGTGTACCACTTTCTGCTTGGTGTCTATTCTCCCCCTAGGGTTGGCAAAGGGCTCAATCTTGGATGAAAGGAGATTTACTTCAATATTGGTTGCAAGCTCTTGGGATTCTTGAATGGACTGAGGGTCTTTGTCTCTAAGAAGATACCCTAATTGGCCATAGAAATATCTAGTATAAATGTGAACAAGATAATCATCTTTCGGATGGTGGCTTGGGGGAATTCGTTGGAGTAATGCTTCGAATCTGGTATGAAATTCCCGAATAGATTCATTCTCATGCTTGTCAAGGATATTTAGTTGGGTGAGCAACATTATTGGGTCTTCTTTGATACTCCACCTTCTGAGGAAGATTTGCTCAAGTCTATCCATGGTTTTGATGCTTCCATCAGGAAGGCCAAGATACCAATGTATTGCAGCATCATAAAGGGTAGCAGAGAATAACTTCATAACTAAATATTCAGCATCATCACTAATGGGGTGAAGCTGAAAAAATGCCCAAAAGTTACTCATATGCTCTTCGACACTAGTGGCATCAGTTCCGGTAAACTTAGGCAACCACTTTTCATATTTGGGTGGCATTTGCCTAGGGTAGCCAGGTATGGCTGACATGTCTAATGGTTTGAACAAAGTAGATGACCATTGTCTTTGATTGTTGACTGGGTTTGTAGTACCAGTCTGAGAGGTAGACATGTTTAAAGGAAGTCTCTTTCCAAAAATTGACTTGACAACATGTGAATTTGCAGGAGGCTTCCTTCTGAAAGATAAAGGAGGATTATTGAATCTCCTTTTGGTTTCTGGAGTCGCCAGATAGTTTTCCTGAAGCTATCAAAGAATAGGAGAATAAAGTCTTAGTGGAGTTGCCAAGTAAACTTGTAAGAGAAAGGTCTTTGAGGGAAGGCTTACCAAAGGATTTGTCGTTGAGGAAGATTGACTTAGTGTTCCCTGGAAACGACGCCAAAATGTTATCGCACAGTTTGTATTTTAGGTCACAGGCTATAAGATAGAGGGAAAAATGGCGTAACAGGAACCTTCCCCACCCAATGTCACCTCGATAGGGAGGTTCTTTATGTTTAGGGAGGTTAGCCCAAGGGAGACATCCCCAGTAACCTGGGGTTTGAAGAGGTAAAGGATACAAGGTCAAGTATTAATATTTCCCTCCTCGCAGGTTACCACCAGTATCAGATAGTCCAACTAATCAGCCAATAAAAGAAGTGTAGGACCTATTGAAAACACTTGCCCAGAACAAGATAATAACAACACAATATATATATTTGCAGTCTATAACTCAAAGAGTTAGTACTTCTTTAACTATCTGATTTAATTCAATAAGCGATGCAATAGGTACAAGATGAAAGTCAATGTTCTGTTATTTAGCCTATGAAAGATCATCAATTCATCAATATCTACCAAATGACCAAGCCTACAGTATATCCAATCAATAATTTGTTTAGTAAATGCTTGACGTCATCATTCGATTGCTTATATTAGTCAAAAGCTTGCTGCGTCAACTATGATGTAAACCTAGGTTAGCAGTGTTAGGGTTAGTTAGGGTTTTAGAAATTAAAGTTTTAAAAGATGGTTTTGTACACTAGAGACTCAACGTTGGAGATTTAACCAGTGCCTTAGGGTATATGGGGTCAAAAGTAAGGGCACAAGGTCTTGGGAGTATGAAAACTTAGAGACTGGAGGGTAGGGTTCTATGGTGCTGCAATGGCAGGGCCCTAGAATCAAAACCCTAGGGGAAAGAGGCTCACTCCGGTGTTGCTTAAGCAAGGCCTCGTGCTCTTTCCTCCTTCTATAATAAACTTGGCAAAATGGCTAGCTCAAAGTATAAATTTAAGGGAGAAAGTGTTGCAAAGGCAAGGCCTTCAAACCCTAGAAGGTGAAACCCTAGGTGTAGTCAAACTAGGCCTAGGAAGTCTCCTCTTTTCAACCTATAACTTCAACGCTAGCTCAGAAAAAAGAAAGAAAAGTGTAGCAACGACTAGGTTCTATCTTCTTTTTTCAATGGATGAAAACTATTTCTCAACAAGGGGACATATAGAAATGACCTATTTGTGTGCTTTCTACATAGGGTTTTAAAATTAGCAAATTTATAAGTAAATGCAAGAATACTAGCCTACAACCATTCAATCAAGAAGTTTTGTAGGAAAAAACACTTACATATCATGAAGAAAAACATGTGCAAACCCTAGTTGTAAACCTTCCTTGAGAGAAATGCCATAAATTCCAAGAAAAATCCTCCTTCAAGAGTTGTGCCTCACTTTAAAACACCAAAAATACCCAAGTAGGGTGCAAGAATTAAGATCTCACAAGAGAGTGAGTTGTGTTATCTCCAAATGAGGGAAAAACATCCTCAATATGTATCATTTCATGACCTTTAATTTACAAAATAGGTCATTAAAACAACCAACAAGGTTGACTACAAAAATTACACCGTTTTTACATTAACTGCTAAGTAAAAGACACAAAATGAGCAAAAGGTGGGACGTCAAGCCCTTGTGAGGGAGACGTTGGCCCTTTTTGGGCATATCCAACATCCAGAAGTCAGACGTTATCCCTTTTAGGGCTCCTCTAAGATGCCACACGTGCTAGTAATCTCTTCACACTACCACATGCTCAAGAAGACATCTGAATATCCTGGGTGACGTCCTGTCCATCAAGAGGAAAGCATTCCAGCTGAAGTGGATCATCCCCCCTAGGATGGGCTCAACCAAAGTGTCCTGGGTGGAACGTCATTCTTTTCTTCATGTGCAAAGGCTCATCATAGCACTGTCCTGTGTTTTCCACTGGTGGGATCCCAACAACCATCTGATGGGCTCTTCAGCCCCATGGAGGTCTGAGCTAATCATCTACCCATGTGTACCGGTCCACTGGTACCTGTCCGTTGGGCATGGTCCTGCACATCAAACACTTCTCCCTCCATGGGCTCATCAGTCCTCGGGATCATAGCAATGTCAATCATATTTCATCATTAATTTTATCAAATGCATGCATAAAATCCCTAGCATATCCTCTAATAGCTCAAAGATATTACACTGATCTACTATACAAAGATGAAGAAAAGGACAAGGTAACCTATTGGGCCAGTATCCATAAGAAGAGGGAAGTTTCCAAAGGACATTATTCAAGCCAGTAGCATGAGGTGGTATGGTCTAAGGATGTCCAGTCATAGTGAAGACCAGGGGCAGGTATTGTCCATGGGTGCCTTTGTAGGAGGCGAGTTGTACCTGTCATGGATGTATTTTTTTCCAAGCCCCTTTATTGCCTTTGTTCTTTCTTTTTTTTTGCTTCATGGTCTGACCAGAGGACACTGCCTTGGCATGGTGACCCGAGATGACAGTGTTACCCATGAGTACTTTTGCAGAAATGATAAGGTTGGCTCGTGATGAGACCCCCTTTCCCTTGGCCATGCAACCAAGGGTCATTGCCCTGGCATGGTAACCAGATAATGACAACGTCATACTTCTAGATACCTATGAACATAATGGGTCGGCTCATGATGAGACCTCCCATTCTCTTGGTTAGGTCTTGTTTTATTATTTTTCTTTGGGTCCCTTTTATTTCTTATCGAGGG
>ML828438.1:10290-32984 GCA_009831015.1 Picea engelmannii | reverse complement strand
AGACATGATCTCCTAGTTATCCCTAGAAAACGGGGATAACAGGTTATAATGGTTAAAATAAAGCAAAGATTGCATCTAGGAAGGAATTAAAGAATAACAACAAGATAACAATGAATTTCATCTTGGAAGGACTATGTGAGTCAATAAAGGACAAAGTAGGTAAATGTTCACCAGCTAAAGAAATTTGGGATAAGTACATAATATATATTTTCTCCCTTCACAGAGTCAGAGAATGCCAAAGAAGATGCAGGTACAAAAACAAAATAAAGTGAAGCAGGTGACAACTTAGATGATGAAGAAGTCCACATAAGTGATTATTTTTTCTGTAATTGTGAAGAAGTAGGATATCTTGAAATTGAATGACCTTATTTGAAGATTGGAAGTGATGAGACAGAATATCCCAATGAAATAAAAGACAAACCTGTGATTGAAAAGGAAAAGAAGCTTGAGGAAGAATTCAGTCAAGAAGAAAGAGAACTTGAAGATGAGATAATGTAATATTCTAGATATATAAAAGTATGAAGAACATAAATAAATATCTAGAAATGGTAGATGGATAATAATATAACCAGAACAACACCACAATAATACCAAAATGATGCTAGAATAACACCATAAAGAAAACTTTGATTACTGAGAGAAATGTTCACTTGCCTCTTTGAGGGGGAAACCTCCAACAAAGAAGAGATCTATTACAATAATATCTACGACAAAAGTTATCATACCCTCGACTCCTATTTATACTAAATATGTCTATCAAAATAACCATCTAGAGGAATATCCTTCTAGAAGTGGAAGCTTCTATTAGGTCTTCTTACATTGGACTTATTGATAGGCCTTATTAATATTGACCTTTATTACATCAAAATATATTATTCTACCTACGTGAGGGGTTAGGTCCCTAACATGTCCTCCCCCTTAAAAAAAACCTTGTCCTCAAGGCTTGAAATATAGAAATTGTTGCAGAATGGTAGTTGGTTCCCAAGTGGCATCTGTTGGAGCTGTATCTTTCCACTGGATTAACACTTCTTTGATGGTTCTCTGATCCAGGGGATCAAATTTTCTTCAAAAATAAAAGTGCTCAAAATCGCTTCAAAATAGACACATGTGTAGGCCTCGGCGTTACAAACCCAACAAAACTTGAACGGGCTCAAACATACGTCGTATGCAGAAGATATGATGTTCTGTTCATTTTTCCAAATAGGTAAAATTTTCCTAACTCTGTAGTTCATACAGTCTGTACAATGTTGAAGTGGCATCTGATCATACAGGTCGTATGACCGTATAGTGATGTGGTAGAGGAGTTGGCATAGTGACTAGTTAGATGTTGGCAGACAGGTGGATCTATCTGCTTGTGACAAGTGTCATTATGTTTGGCAAGTGTTATGGTGCCATGTGGCCCAGTTGTGGGATGCCACATGGCACCCTCCAATTTGGTTTGGCTATGGTAAAATTTTTATAACTCCATAGGAGTCGAACTCGTGACCTTCGGTTAAGGGGGAGTGACTTTCCAGGGCCGAGCTACCAACCCACCCATGGTGTTCCTTATAATGTATCGTTTGATTAAATTATTTGAATTGCATTGACATTTTTGTTTGGTGGAGTAAAGGGTTGGGGTCTAGCCCCAACCCCCAACACGTATACATGGAACCTCACAATAATACCATAAGTGTGGATATTTGTAATGTTATCCCCTAGTCTAGCCCAATGCAACCACCACACAACCTTTCTATATGACTATTGGCGTGTGTAAAACAATGGGCTGGAGTTAACACTATTCAACGGGTAGTGTGCCATGTCCCCACCATTTGTTAACACAACATGCACTCTTGAAAAAAAGCTCGGATTAGGCACTAGGACATCGTCACATGCCCCCCATGTGACCAACACCTATGCCCAAGGAGGTGCTAACCCCTTTAACGGTTCGATATATTTCCCAGGAACATTGTGGGTGATGAGTTTTAGGCCCAGGAACATTGTGTGAGCTAGGTTGGTCATTCACAAGTGTGTTTTAGTGAGCAGGTATAGCATGCTTGAAGTGGAAAACTTCCAGGAGGTGTAACTTCTTCATTTTTTGGTCATATCAGGTACCAAAAAAGCCCAACTTGGAGTTTTTGGACCTTCTGAAGCCATTTGAGCCATCTATTTTGTATTTTGAGCACTGTAAGAGAACTTTTTAAGAATAATGAAAATGATTGAAGGGAAGTTGGACCATAAGATGTATCCCAAGAGAGGGGTGAACTCCTTTATCATTAGTTGTGTTATGTGTTCATTATTGATGGTTTTTATCTGTTTGATATGTTGCTCCTATTTAAGTAAAACTCATTGATTTTATGTGTTAGTAATTTGATCCAATTGCCCAAACACATACCGATTATACACTTGCAATTTAAAGAGATAAGTCTTCTTCATTTTAAATATCTATTGAAAAAATATTCATTCCATTTTCATATCACTCACTGACGCAGATGACACTCACTCTGGTCCAAAACCACATGTGGTTGTAGCCAAATGGAGCGTTCTTCATCCAACTCGGGAAGGTTGGTTTGAGTTTGGCACTTAGTTCCAATCACCTTCTTTAAGAAGGAAACTTGAAAAAAATGATGAGATTAGAATGAATGGGAAAATCTAACTGATAGGCCACCTGTCCCACACACTTGAGAATGGTAAAAGGACCATAAAATTTGGGCACCAATTTATGACAATGGTTAGCCTTGAGGGAATTTTTCTTGTAAGGTTGTAGTCAAAGAAACACCTGATCCCCTTTTGCAAATTGACGTTCAGAGCGACCTTGATTTTCTTGTTGCTTCATGCAATTCTGGGCCATGACCAAATTCTCTTTGAGGGTATGAATAATAGCCTCTCAAACTGTAATAATTTGGTAATGGTCAACCGTCTGGACCTTTGAGACACCTGGAAAATATGAGAAAAATGATTGTGGATTTTGTCCATATACGACTTCAAAAGGAGTCATGCGAGTAGTTGTATGGTATGAAGTGTTGCATCACCATTCAGCTAGTGGTAACCATTGAGCCCACTGATTTTTCCTTTCTGATGCAAAACACCTCAAATATGTTTCCAAAGACTTGTTGACAACTTCAGTTTGACCATGAGTCTGGGGATTATAAGCTATGTTGAGATGCAATTGGGTGCCTTGTATCTTGAACAGTTCTTGCCAAAAAATGATGCTGAAAGTTGGGTCATGATCAGAAACAATAGAATGTGGCATGACATGAAGCTTGAAGACCTAATCCATGAAAAGTTGAGCCACAGTGGAAGATGTAAATGGTTTTTGAAGAGCACATAAATGAACATACTTGGAAAGATGATCAACTACCACCATGATGACTGATTTATTGCCCAATTTTCGTAAGCCTACAATAAAATACATAGAGATATCCCACCAAATAGCAGGTGGAATTGGAAGCGGTTATAGTGTGCTAGGAGATTTGACTGTTTCACCCTTGTTGCATTGACACGTATCACATTCATCCAAAAAATTACAAACATCCTTTTTCATACCATCCTAGAAAAAAGAACGTTTGACTCGGTCATAGGTTTTGGTAAACCCAGAGTGCCCATGTGTGGGTGTAGCATGAATCTCAGAAAGTACCATGGATTTAAGTTTTGATTGTTTACTTAAATACAAACAGCCTTTGTATAGAAGCTCATCATTGAGCCAAGAGTACCCTGGGGAAACTGGAGAATTGGGCCGCAATTGTTGTATCAGATGCAAACTTTTGGGATCGTGTAGTCATTCTTGGCAAAAACATTAGAGCCAATCTGGTACAATGAAGGACAGAGAAAAAATAGACCCTTCATCTTCATATTTTCTAGAAAGTGCATCAACAACCACATTGTCTTTTCCTTTCTTTTAAATGATCTCATAATCATATCCAAAGATCTTAGTCACCCATTTTTGTTGCTCTAGGGAGGAAATACGTTGTTCCAGAAACACTTGATGCTTTGATGATCTGTCTTAATTTGGAAGTGTTTCCCCAAGAGATAAGGGTGCCAAAGATCCACGACATGCAAAATAACCAACATTTACTTTTCATAGATTGATTTGCCCAAATTTCACTTAGATAGTTGTTTGCTGGTAAAGGCCAAAGGATGACCCTCTTGCATAAAGACAACACCAATTCCTTTCCCTAAAGAATCACATTCCAGGACAAAGGTATTTGTGAAATTAGGAAGGGCCAGGACTAGAGTGGTGCACATGGCCATCTTCAAGGTTTGAAAATGCTGTGTAGCTACTGGATTCCAAGTCAAAGAATTATTTTTAAGGAGTGCAGTGAGAGATGCTGCAATCTTTCCGTAATTCTTAACAAACTTGCGATAATAACCCATTAATCATAGAAATCCACGCAAGATTTTGAGAGTCTTTGGGTCAGGCCAATCTTGCATAGCTTCAATATTTTTGGGATCCACCCTATCGCTGACCTTTCCAACAAGATGACCCAAGTACTTGAATTCTGAGGTACCAAAAGCACATTTAGATTGTTTGAGGAAAATTTGGTGCTGAGAGAGTAGATGGAGAAATAGATCCACATGAGCAAGATGGTCTATTGAGATTTTACTATAGATGAGGATATCATCGAAGAAAACTAACACAAAATGACGGAGAAAAGGAAAGAAGACATGATTCATGAGGATTTGGAAAGTGGATGGCGCATTACACAAGCCAAAGGGCATGAACAAAAACTCATAGTGGCCCTCATGAGTTCTAAAGGAAGTATTAGGAATGTCTTCCTCATTCATACAGATCCGGTGGTAGCTAGTGTTAGCACTCCATAAATCTGTTTGGTTGATAAACAAATGATAGAGGTAACTTTTTCAACCAACTTTGAGACCCAAATATAGCCTTTCGGACCTGGAGAGGGCTCTCTCGGGAGACATTGTCTTAGCATGGTATATGGATTTAAAATTGTTCGCTATATTTAACACCTTTGAAATAATGGTTTCTGGTTATATTGGTGCAAGAGAGTAAGACCTTGGGCTATGGAGTCAGTTCGAGAAAATGATAGAAACAAATGACTCAATGACTGAACTTGAGAGGATAAAGGCTAAGAAGAAAAATTATTCATTGTAAAATCATTTTATGAGGCGGGGAGAAAACACAAAAAGCAACTCGGAGCACCGCCGAGGATGAATTTGGATTTTAACTTAGAGGAAAACGTTTTGTCTAAATGGTGCAAATCCCAGGGCACTACGTAGTGAATGCCAGGTTCAAAAATACATTCCTATTTAGACATAAATACATATTAATAAAGAGTACATGAAGTACGTATGCAAAGAAAGGAAACAATACATCCAACTGCTACAATTGGAATCTTTTCATCAAAGCTTCAAGAATTTTTCATTAAATTTCGATCGGACTCAAACTACATTCAATAGACACTCTCTATACTAATTTTGCCAACCAACTTGGCTTACATTGAAAAGATAAAATATATAGGCAAAGGGTGCCAATTGGGATGCCCTGCTCACTATCTATTGTTCCTAGAATTCAAGAAACTGAATGTTCTATGCTAAATGACTCTTCGCATGATGCCTTTCCAAAAATAGAAAGCCACTGCATCTGGTCGCATCATGACTGCTTGTATTCTGCCATGGAAATTCGGTTATCGATGAGGTCTCATCATGGGGAGAGTGATGTGTCAAATCCTTCATTCGGTGAGATATCTGAACGATCAATTATTCTGACAGGCTTCTTCCATCTACTATAACGAATTTGATTTCTTTCTTGTGTTGATTCACTGGGGTGCGTGCACGACGAGTAGTTGTTGACTGTCGTGACTGTTACAAAACCAAAAAAATGGTTTAAGGGTGGTACCTCCTTCAAAAAATGTCAAGAACTGTGCTATGCTTGATGATACGAGAAGGAAATCAATTAATCATGCTTCTTTTGTGCGCTGACAAGAGTTGCGCAGAGTTTCTCTTCGGTCGCTTCACATTCTCTGAAATGCTTCACATTCCTTTCTTTTGATAGCCTATGTTTTTCGCGCAGCTGTACGATTGTGTCACGTGCCTCTCTAAGCTGTCTTTTGAGACACTTCATGTTTCCTTCACAGCCTTGTGATGATGACATTTCGAGAGTCTTTGTTGCTAACTTCTATCTTAGTTCCCTATTTACCTGGTAAAGTTTGGCAAAAACGAGTTTCATCTACCTCAACTATTGAGACGACTCTTGAACATTAGTGCCCATGACATCCTTCCTCCTTGTTCTTCTTCCTCTTAATCGTCTTGTACCTTCTTCAGGATCTAGCCGAATAATGCAGATAAGTAATTCTTCAGTAGCTAATTTCGCGCCCAGTTTGTTTGGGACTTGGATTCTCCTAGCTTCCTTGTTCTTCCTTGGCCTGCCCCTTCCCTAGGGTATCTACTGTTGGAGAGACAGGAATTCTAATGTCCTTCCTTCCTATGCAGGTCTTTCCAATCTAGGTTTCACGCGGTGTGATATCATCGTTTCCATAGGTAAAGGGAAAAATCCCTTTGGATCCTTGGGGATGCCTATTGTGAGTGAAAATGAATCCCAGTAGCTTTGGGGCTCGGGCCTGGAGATTATGCCACTTCAAGTGCTCTTTCTTATGTTTTTGGAGGTCGCCATGGAATGACCAACATTTATCTTTTGCGCGATGTATTTGGAAAATTCTCAAGGAGGAAAATTTGATCAACCTGGGCTTGCGAGAAAAATTACAAACAATGCATGAACTTGATTTCATGAATAAAATGGGTTCAGAGCATCTAGAATTTATAAGAGATCAGGTGGAAAGAGGAATCATGCCAAGGAATATTGAATTCATTGTGACTGGATGTTTCAAATCAAACTACATATTTTCCATAGCACATCCTTGCATGTAAAGTACAAGCGATAAGGGATGCATGGCATACATGATACGAACGTTGTGATTTTTGATTCTCCTAGCCTTCATAATGGGACGATAATGGTTATCGCACTTGCCAACATGACTTCTATTAACTACATGACTTGACCTGGGCTGTGCAGAGACTCCCTTTTAACAGGACTCGACTCTCTGAGAACAACATACCTGTACCATATACACATGTTTCGAATCTGACATCCCTTCCTGTTTCCAAGGGCCAACCAACCACTTGATGAATTCAACCCTTCTATTGTTAAGTACCTGACCTTTCTTATATTGACATACAAGTGATAACTCCACTGAAAAGGACCCTAACTAAAAGAAAAATGGTGGCGCTAACAATTGGCTCCAACGGGGATGCTATCCTGCCTGCAAGGTAGTAAAGAACAACAGACTAGGTGCCTGACCATTTGGGCCTGTTATAGCAATATTTTCCTCACCATTGCTACCTTGCACAGAGGGCCTTTTTCCATTTCCCTATGCAAACTTATCAACCCCTTTTTTGATAAATCCAGAGACAAAAATATATATTTTTCCACATATACGCTCCCTAACTGCTTTTCAAGATGAGTATATGCTTGTTGCTCCACTACAGCTCATGTATATCGAGATTTGTGCCAGAAAATACAAAATGAGGTCAGGTTTCCATGTCACGATAGAAAATCTCTGATCTTTGGCCTTCCATATACTGGAAACATTCTGACCCAACCCTTCAGTTGCATTCTAGAGGCTATAAGAGCACAATTTCAAGCTATGGGAAAAGAGGAGAAAGCATTCAACTTTGAGAGCAAAGTTACTATGGAGAAATTACTTCATATTGAGTCTGCATCCTTTTGTCCCTCAAGTCTAAACACAGTGTTCAACCCCCAAGATATTTCCTTATTATTGAGAGGACCACATTACCTCTTTTTCATTTGGTGCCCATGCTGCAATTTTTCCTTAGGACTGGGAGTCCATTAGAATTCGATACATGACTTTACAATGAGCCTCATTTCTCATCCATGCACACGTGGCCTTATTACCCATGGAATCTAAAAAAAAAAGTCTTAGTTAAGATCTTTTCTGACTCGTTATTAAAAATTAAAAATATCGCAGAGTGATTTGTCCCTTTCACACTCGTTAAAATTGGATTTTAAATATCATGAGTCTTAGTTAAGCTCTTTTCCGACTCGCTATAAAAAATGGAAAAGATCGCCGAGTGAACTTGTATTTTTCACACTCGTAAATTGGATTTGAAAAGACGTCTATTTGGCACAAGTTTACCCCTTTTTCACACCAAATAGACTAAAAGATATAAAAAAAGGACATTTTTTGGCGTTAAATTGTGATTGCATCTCATGCCCTTGCTTGCAGTATTGAGCCTTTAGTCGGTTCTCACTTTGCATTATAAACCATGGCCCATGCAGTTTGCATCCTCAACCAATCAGAGCCTTGTTTATATCCTTTGCAATTTGACACCCTATACCCTGGAGGGAACATCACCCTGAGTGTCCATCTCCCGCATGCATTTCCTTGCATTGAGCATATGTACGTTCCACTGCTAGAACTAGTTTTGCTTACTTGCAACACTCATTCCCTCCTTTGTATCATAGGATTCACTTGTTATGAAAAAACTAAAAAAATACGGGTGGGAAGGGATTACTATATTGTAATTGGAAGCATTCGTGTCACCTTTGATCAGAGCACAAAGTTATTGAGTCCTTGCATCATCATAATTTTGGGTTTAGAATGGCCTTAGGAAGCTGATCTCGTTACAAAATTTTCTCTATTGACTGGTTAATCTTCCAGTCACTATAGAGAACATTATGGATGCCTCATACATCTAGTTGTCACATCATTAAGTCTATGTTGTCAGAGTCCACCGTATGTTTCATGCTCTTGTTCAAAGGAAGTCTATCAACTTGTGTCAGCCACTCCTTAGAAATATTGACTTTGCATGTCGGCCATACCCTCAGTTTGTCTCAAAATCACATGATACTTTGGTCTTATGATGCACCCTGGCCCTACTTTCATCATTGGTAGGTCACCTTGAACCCAACAATCGACATTTCATCATGGGTCGCTAACTGGGTGGTTTCCCTTGTGTTTGACTATAAGACAATTATTCACACTTTGGGATTTGTGTAGTGTATTAGATGCCATTAGCCTTATTGGTGGTTTCCTCTCCTTTGTCAGTATTTTTCATCATTGGCTGCTATTCAAAGGGTCTTTTTTGTGTACTGCTTGCATTTGGCACATGTGAAAGATGCACAAGGTCGTTGGTTTGTGAACATGTTCTTCATTTGATATACACCAAATCATGAAGCTCCTGCTTTGTTCCTCGTGCTAACTGATGAGAGATGCCTTAATCCTTTCCTTTCAGCGGGTCTCTTTCCATCGACTTCAATTCATGTATTCTGGATACGAGACCTAGAGTTTTAAGAGTACCTTGAGGCTTGCAGTCATTAGTGGTAATTTCTCTCTCCATTGACAGATGGGAATACATCAATGTCTCTTGATCAATGGATTTCTCAAGTGTTCGACACCAACTCCTTTATTCACATTTGTAGAGATGTACTTGGTGCCTTGATACCTACTTTCATCATTGGTAGGTTGTCTCACATTTGTTAATGGTATACCTCAATGACCAGTAATCAAACGATGTCTCATCATGTTCGAACTCAACTCATTTATTCACATGATGTACTTGCACCATTGGCAGATTGTATTGAAGACTTGAAGACATCATTTTGTGGATGCAACTTTCATGAGTTGTTTCTTCCATTTCATTGGACCAATACATATTTGACTTCAACAATCATGGGAGACTAGATTGTACTCCATATTATACAGATATCTTCAGATTTATTTTGAGACCAGTTTCACTGGGCCTTGTTCGTGACTATGACAACTATTGACATGTAATCACATTTATACTTTCCTATTCATGGACATGAACACTTGTTGGTATATTTTCCACATGGATCTGCATTGTATTCTTGGCAGCCATGTATGCAAAGTCAATACATAATGTAATGAGAAATTGAGTTCATCTAGCTAGTTCTCTACCACTCCACTTCTGGGTTATTTATAATGTATTTCGGCCATCACAGATACTCCTCTAATCTCACACATTAGGTGGCATATGTTATAGCAAGATTTGCCTCACCATTTCTATCTTGCACAGAGGGCCTTTTTCCATTTCCCTATGCAGACTTATCAACCCCTTTTTCGATAAATCTATAGCCAAAAATATATATTTTTCCACATATACGCTCCCTAACTGCTTTGTAAGATGTGTATACGCTTGTTGCTCCACTACAGCTCGCGTATATTGGGATTTGTGTAATAAAATACAAAATGAGGTCGGGTTTCCATGTCACGACATAAAATCTCTAATCTTTGGCCTTCCATATACTAGAAACGTTCTGACCCGACCCTTTAGTTGCATTCTAGAGGCTATAAGAGAAAAATTTCGAGCTATGTAAAAAGAGGAGATAGCATTCAACATTGAGAACAAAGTTACTCTTGAGAAATTACTTCATATTGAGTTTGCATCCTTTTATCCCTCAAGTCTGAATACAGTGTTCAGCCCCCAAGCTCTTTCCTTATTGTCGAGAGGACCTCATTACCTCTTTGCTATGAGCTTGCCTTTGGTGGAGGATTGAAGTGGTGGAGACCTAGTTGGAAGGAACTTGGTTTCTTGGTTCCGAACTGTGTCGACATGGAAGTCTGTAATGTTGATACTTTTGTTGATCAATTATTAATAGAAATACTCCTCTTCCGTCCTATTGATATCTTGCAAATATATGATTATTATCCATGGGCATGTTTGTAATGTTTATTAATGGATTGTGCTATCTGATGTGCTAACTCATTTTATATATTGTCACTATATACTTGCATTGCTTGTTTGTTGAGGAATTCTTACATGTGCAAAGCTTTGGGTCAAAGTTCTCAACGATGGAACGACATCAAACGATTGGATCGAGGTAAGATTCTTCCTCATATAGCACATTTGTTTATATAGCACATGTTGGAATTGAATTGATTTCTGTAGTCATACCTGTATGTTGTGGTTTACCCTTGGCCATAGAGAGTTTTTGCCTTGTAATAGGGCCTCATTTATCTTTCAGACATATGACATGTGAAAAAAAAAGATGCAACCTAAACCTATCGACACCGTTTCTAAATGGACTCAGCATGAATTCAGGGCCTTCACCTGGGGCTTCAATTTTCTGCTAACTTATTGACTCAACACAAAACAAAATGACTATTTACAATGGTATGTGATTGAAACATAATTTATTTCACCAGATAGTGTTTGAGGAACTTGCCGTTTATAGGCCCTCAATCAACAAACTCTCCATTTAATTCTTCTAGAAAATAAGCATTATTTCCGTGATATGCATCGATTTTGAAAGGACCCATCCAAATATTGTCGAACTTTACTTTCTTTCCTTTATCTTCATTTCTCATGTCCCGTTTCAATACCAGATCCCCCAACTGAAACTCTTCCTTCTTAGAATGCTTGTCGAAGGTTTTCTTCATCCTCTCTTGGTGGATCTGCAATCGATTGTACACTTGTTCCCTCATCCGTTGTGTGTGAATTAGCTGATTTATTCTCCTCTACGCATCATCTGGCTCGACCTCCTTCTCTTGTGACAAATTTCTAGCAGGAAGCCCCAGTGAGGTAGGGAAAATTATGTCCGTTCCATATACAATTTGGAAAGGTGACGTTGAGATAGACTTCTTGGTGGTAACACTGTTTTCCCACAGTGCATAAATAATATTTTTATTCCACGCCTTCTTGTTTTTTTGTACGAGACTTTTAATGATCCTGGTCAAGATTTTGTTCGAAGATTCAACCAACCCATTTCCTTGCGGGTAATACATTGTAGAGTTTCCCAGGGTTATATTGTAATCCTTACAGAACTTATCTATCCTTTTGGATTTTTATGCAGACGCATTTTCTATTATGATCTTGACGGGGCATCCAAATCTTGACAATATATTCATCTCCATAAATTGGATGATGACTGCGTCGGTAGCTTGTTTTGTGGGGACCGATTCTATACATTTCGTGAAGTAGTCTGTGGATGTGAGTATCCATTTGTGCTATGCTGAGGATGGAATATTTATTTCCCCTATGAAATCCAAATCCCACTGCATGAAAGGTGCTTCGACTGAGATCGACTTTAGTGGCAAGGGCTGCAGATTTCTTCTTCGATCGAAAATATGACACTCGTGGTAGATGGACACTTCTTTGTATATGTTTGTGAATATTGTAGGCCAATAATAACCTAATCTCGATATTTTTTGCATGGTGATTTTCCAGTAATGGTGTCCTCCACAGTCGCCTTTGTGGTTTTCCAGTAATGGTTTTTTACCAAACAACTCAACAATATCCCTCCGGGGTCTTTCTAGTATAGTGAACTATCCAAGATGTAGAACTTAACCACTTGCAGCTTTAGAAATCTATCCTTGGTATTACTTAAACCTAGAGGGGATTGAAGGTTCCTTAGAACATAGATGATGTCTATATACGATGACGAATCGATGAAATCCTTAGATACCTATGTAGTTGTTTCTTCCTGAGGATTCTCTGACAGATCATCGATGGAGTTTATCCCCACAACATCATAGTTATACTTCACCATCAACTTTGCAAGGCCCTTCCCTTTAATCAACTTTGTGGGCTTGATTTTGAGATCATATTCCATCATGTCCACTATCCATTTTCCTCTCCTTCCCTCTAGGTTAGGCTGAGTCAGGATATCCTTAACCAAATTGATGGGCACGTAAGCGATAACGTGGGAGTGTAATGTGTACGTTCTCAACTCCTTTAGGGCCTTTAATAAGGTGTATGTGTTTTTATCCATAATGTCGTACCTTAGTAGATAATCCCTCAGTGTTTGAATTAAATAGGCTATGGTCTTCTCGAAGTTCTACTCATCTTTCTGCAACAACATGCTGGTAATCATATGCTCTGAGGAGAATGAGAACAGGATGAAATCTTTCATGAAGTATGGAATGGCTAGCAGAGGAGCTCTAGTTAGTGCCACCTTGATATCTTCAAATGAATTCTTGGATTCAGGGTTCCAATTGATCTTGTCCCCTTTCTGAGCATGCAGGTGATATGTTTTATAATATCTGCCAGGTTTGGGACGAATCTTCTCAAAATGTTTACTTTTCCCAGGAAGGATTGCACTTCCTTCTTATTGTGCAGAGTGACAATTTTCAGGATTCCTTCAACCCTGATGGGATATATCTTAATTCAATTTTTCTAGATAATTTACCCCCAAAACTTCCCTTCTTCCATCATGAAATGTGATTTCTTCAGATTCAGTGATATGCTGAATTTTTTGCACTTCTGGAAAAAATTATTCAGATGCTCGAGGTGTTGTTCATCGGAGGCAGAGTATAATGTGATTTCGTCCAAATAGATCACAATGAGCTTGTACTTTTCATCAGTAAATGTTATGTACATTTACCTCTGGAAAGTGGCACCAACATTCATCAGGTCGAAAGGCATTTTGGCATACGTGAACATCCCCCATGGCATCGTGAAGGTCGTATTTTCCCTATCGTCTGGGTGTACCAAGATCTGCTTATAACCCAAAAAATCATATAGCATGGACATATTATGGGACTCCACCACCTTTTGTAGGATATAGTCCATTTTAGGAAGAGGGTGGTGATCCTTGAGGGACACTTTTTTTAAGTTTCGAAAGTCCACACATAGTCTTATCTCACCGCTCTTTTTTCTAACCGGTACCAAGTTTGCCACCAACTTAGAAAACCTTAAAGAAACGATAATTTTATATTCAAAGAGTTTCTTTACCTCCTTTTCGATTAGAGAAAGCAGTAGGGGATTTATCCATCCCAGCTTCTATATGAATGGCCTTTGGTCTTCTTTGAGAGGGATGATGTGTTGGATCATTATTGAGTCTCAGTATTGACACTTCTATTACCCTATATTATCTATGTCTGAGTCAATTTTACCTATGATATGTGTATCTAATTGACTGTTTCCTCCATAAATACAATAAATGACCTTGTGCATGTGCATAGAGAGGTAACTTATGGTTAAGGCATGATTTTTTTAGTTTTGTTGAGTTAATTTGACTAAAATGCTTGCTTTTTTATAATCCTAATTGTTTGACTCCTAAGAAGTCTATTTCGGTACCTCAACATTCTGGTACCCAAAGCAATTTTGATCCGGTACTGTTTTTTGTGCTATTCCAGTACCAGCTTGAGTTATTTCGGTACCAATACACTGCGCCTATTACGGTACCAGCCTGTGTGTATTCCAGTACCAACCTGTGTGTATTCCGGCACCAATTTCTATTTCCAAAAATCATTTATTGGACGACTTTGCTATTGTATATCCCAAGAAATCAGTTGGATTGAAGTCTCCAAATTTGTTTTGAAAGACTTAATTACTCATGCACTTCGTGTCATGAGGATGAAGTCAATCCCTAAATATTCGATATGAATTTCCAATTGCAATATTTTAAAAACAGTTTGATGCTTATCATTAGATCTTGGTATTAATGTATCACCTTCTTTATAAGGGTTGTTGTATAGGAGATATGATACACAGGAGATACATATGGATGTAATGAAAATAATTATTCATATTTCCATAATGTACAAGATGATGATCTGCTGATTCGATTTTACAAGTTGAAGGAATACAAATGAGCTGCTGTGCAATTTCTGGGTATGATTAGAACGTTTTAGTCTGTTATATTTTTAGAGCTTCCATGTTGGAATCGGGAAGGGCCCACCATTCTGATATGGTAATCTTGATGTAAAATATATCTTATCTTTTTATTCCTATACATGTTTGTTTTATTCCGGTACTCAATTGTGTGTGTCCTGTACCTATTATTTTGATTTCTTGTTTGAGTTAAAATATGAATTCATAAAGTGTACCTATTGTGTTGGATCTGTATAATTGTTAGATATTTTGAGTAAATTGTGAATGGGTTTGTATTAATGTAAGTTTGATAAGTATGGTGCACTAGATCTTTAGTAATTTTACTTAGTTTCATAAACAATAATTTTTGTTGAGACAGTTGTAAAGATTTATAAAATTTTGCATTCTTGAAACTATGTTCCTTATAGCAACTTTCATAATTTATTTTGAAATTTAAAGTGTGTTAATACAGGAACAATTAAGATCCCATCATTCACCCTACATGGACTATTAAATGGAGAATCTTAATATACCTAGTGTTTCCTGTGCAGGGACAATAGTTTCTTCCAGAATTGATTAAGTTATGAGTGATTTCCCTTTGAATAATGTGTGCAGAAAATTGATTACATTTTACTGTTGGAATTAGTTTCTATAGGAGGAAAGATCTAAGTTCATCTCTTCATGTCATGAGCCTCTAATGAACAGATTTTTCACCTAAGAAAGAACCTTTTAATTAATTGTTTTGTTATCAGTTTTCTCTTCCAAGCTCAGAGTTGTATTGTTGAAGGGCGCCCAGATTTGATTGTTAAGACTAGTAGTTATAGATAACTAAGTCAAAGTCCATCTTTCCACTTCATGAGCTTGTAAATGGACAAGGCATTATCTGAGCAAAATATTTTGACTGCGTGATTGCAATTTTTCCTTTCTAATTTATGAATTGTGTGAAGAGTGTTATATTTGAAGTGTGAAAACAGAGTATTGGTTTTTATATGGTTTTCTTGATTGAACTATACTCATTAGACATAGGAACCTATCTATTATCGACACATATAGTGAATCGACTCTTTTGATTACGAATCCAAATTGATAATTTATGTTTGGTAATATATTATGCAAATGATTGCACCAACATTTTGGTGTCATTGTTGGGGAGTTGTAAACGGTAATAGGTAGTATTTGAATTAGATTGATTTAATGGTTTTTGATTGGTTTTATGGATGACCTAAGGGTGGAGAGAAGATGGTAAGACATGCGAAAAGATCCCATGCATCCACATTGGTGGGGTTGCTCTAAATTTAGGTTGTCCTCTCTTATTTTGATGCAAGTGTGTTTTTTTTTCTACAAATTTAGTTTTATTTATGATAAGCTAACTTGTGAGAACAAATAACCCGGTGACAGCAGGGTCCTAGTAACACAAGGAGTTCAAGTTTGGTGTGTTTTTTTTCCAAATAGTTTTAAAATTTAGATCTTTAATGATAAATCATGTTTGGGGTGCTGTAAGAACCCCCCGAGTACTAATCTATGTTGCGAGACAGGGATCATCAACCAACTAGAGTAATTCAAGGATGATCAAGAGCTTGAACAATGTTCCTCCAAGAACTTTCTCGTATTCTAGCAACAACTGGAATATTTGCCTCTTAGGAAGAGCATATCTTGACAACAGTCAAGAATTTAGTTGTCTCTACACAGGAAGATTTAGAAGTCCCGTCGGATTCCTCTTGTCAATTTGTTGAGGAGAATAAAGAACCATGGATAGAATTCAATGGAGAGAAACCAGTCGAACCTGAGATTGAGGAGTCCTTAGCATGCCTCTCAACAGATATTTTATGTACTCCAAAGACCAATCATCTTGAAGAGGATAATATTCATAACATGGGAGAGGGGGACATTCAGTGTGACCTAAAAAAAGAAGAGAAACATGAATATAGTGATCCTATCGAAATATGGTTTAAATACTTTTCTCTTCAATGTGCGGATCAAACAGAATAGTAGGGTGATCGTCTTAGGCATTCAAAGTATCGGGGGGTCCCTCCCATTTTCAACATTTTAATAATTTTCTCATGATAATCACCCTTTCTGATAAGTTCGTTAAAGGGGACATATATTTTGATCTTTTCCATTTCATGATAAAAGTTAAAGGGAGGACAACCCTTCTCTACCTCTTTTCCACCCGCTTCCTAGTTTGTTTCCGTATCTTTCCTCGGGGCCTCCTCCTTTGATTTTTCTTTTTCAGTTGCATCCTTGGTTGGGTTGTCTAGCCCTAGTCGGATTTTGGAAGGGGTGTCCGCTGAAGATTTCCTTATTTTATTTTTCTGTTGAGGTTCAGTATGCACCTCCTTGTTCCTGAGGTTATATCTCTTTTGAAACTGCATGATGTCTTTCTAATAACCTTTCTTGAAATCTTATGCTTCCTAGGATGATGCATCATCTATTTCACAAAACAATGCATCATTTGTCTCCAGCATAAAATCGTCATTTTTTCTCATGTACCGATCATGTTTGCCCTTTTTTAAGAACACGCGTGGATTCTTGTCATCGCAACAATGCATTTGGTCTTTGAACATATGATCGAAATCCTCATCCGCATAATTGTTTTGGGACAAAGGCATTATATACTGGTCTCCCTAATCTCTCTTCTCCCTTTGTTCCCTCTTTCTAATATGAGGAATTTGACCCCTTATGAGGTTCTAATTTCTAGGTTGGGTGTCCTGTTGTTCTTGAGTGGTAGGTATGTTTCCCATGGACATTCTCTCCATCAATTTCTCCATCATCTTCATCATCAAATCAAACTTATCGTTTGAGGACCGAGATGTCTATGGATGCATGTCTCCTTGGGGTTTCTTATCACCTCTATTGAATCTCTATTTGATCTTCCCCAATGCCATCATATTTACCTAGACATTGACAGTGTTTCTCATTATTGCGTCTATATTTGTTGATGTTCTTTTTCTCAACAGAAAGGCGAAATCGTTGTCGAAGGAGTTGGCATATTGCAACTACGCAACCCCAGTGGGTGGATGGAATTATGCAGGAATCGAGTTATAAACCTTCATGAAACATGCTGAGAATTCTTGCACCGTCTCCTCCAACGCCTTCTTCATATTATTGTACTGCGTTAACAACTGCAAGAGGTTCTTCTTGTCTCCCCATCTAGTAATGAAATACATCTCAAATGCACTGAAGTCTTGAATTCTTGCAGTCAGGAGGGATTTGATCCATTTCCTCACCTCACCCAAAAGACTCTACGCAAACAACCTCATTTTCACATCTGCATAGTCCACCTCCTCTAGGTCGACGGAATCGTTAAACCAATCCAGATGCCTTTGGGATGAAACGTTCCCTTCAACATCATAGAGATTAATCCTCTGGCTGTAATTTTGGGTCAAATCATGTAGTTGGGCTAGCAAAATGAGGGGGATGAATATGGAGGCCATGGCTCTAGGATGGTTGGGGCTTTGAGGGATATTATTATATACTAGGGCTTGGAATCTCTTATGGTCGAAAAATATCTCATCCAAGATGGTTTATGACTTAAAATTGAACAGGTTTTGTTCAAAGAATGCATCAAAATCAAGGTCGTCAATGCTTTGTGTGCCATCTTTGGGTAAGGACAGGATTCTGTTTAGGTAATAGAATGGGTTTGATGCTTTCTCTCTAATCCTGCACAAAATTTTCTTGGGGTTGTATACAGGCTCTATAGGGTTTGGGTCAGGATTTGCTCAGGTATAGATCATCTATGGAGCCATTTTTCTTGAACCACGCTACTTAGTGCTACTGGTCTTTTTGACTGGAGTCGCCAGGGTAAAATTTTTAGCCAGTATAGGTGTTTGTCCCTATGTTACCATCAGAGGTCAAAACTGCAACATTATTCATTCTCCTAGGGAAATTTTATTCAATTCCATTCCCGACAACGACGCCAAAATGTTAGCACTCTGTAAATCTATTCGACTGATAAAAAAATGACAAAGGTAACTTTTTCAACCAACTTTGATACCCAAAACTAACCTTTCGGACCTGGAGAGGGCTCTCTCAGGAGACACTATCTCAATGCAGGATATGGATTTAAAGTTGTTAACACCTTTGAAATAATGGGTTCTGGTTATATTGTCGCAAGCGAATAAGACCTTCGACTATGGAGTCGGTTCGAGAAAACGATAGAAACAAATGACTCGGTGACTAAAATTGAGAGGACAAAGGCTAAGGGAGTAACAGTATTCAGTGTAAAATCGTTGTATGAGGCGGGGAGTAAACACATAAATCAACTCAGAGCACCATTGAGTATGAATTCAGAGTTTAAATTAGAGGAAAATGTTTTTTCTAAATGGAGTGAATCCCAGGGCACTGCGTAGTGAATCCCATGTTCAAAAATACGTTCCTATTTAGACATAAATAGATATGAATAAAGAGTACAGGAAGAATGTACACAAATAAAGGAAACAATACATCCAACTACTACAATTAGAATCTTTTCATCAAAGCTTCATGACTTTTTCATTAAATTTCGATCGGACTCAAAATACATTCAATAGACATTGTCTATACTAATTTTTCCAACCAACCTGGCTTACATTGAAAATATAAAATATATAGGAAAGGGCACCACTTGGCCTTCCCTGTTGGCTATCTACTTTTCCTAGAATTCAGGAAACTAACTATTCTACGCTAAATGACTCTTCGCATGACACCTTTCAAAAAATAGAAAACAACTGCATCTAGTCACATCGTGACTCCTTGTATTCTGCCATGCGAATTTAGTTATTGATGAGGTATCTTCATTGGGAAAGTGATGTGTCAAATCATTCCTTCGACGAGATATCTGAATGATCAAGTATTCTGATAGGCATCTGCCATCTACTTTAGTGGCCTTGATTTCTATCATGCACTTATTCGCCGGGGTGCATGCGCGACGAGTAGCTACTAACTGTCGTAACCATTACCAAAATGAAAAAATGGTTTAAGGGAGGTACCTCCTTCAAAAACTATCAATAACTGCATTATGATTGATGATACAAGAAGGAACTCAGTTAATCATGCTTCTTCTACGCGTTGGTGAGAGTTGTGCGGAGTTTCTCTTTGACCGCTTAACATTGTCTTAAATGCTTCACATTCCTTTCTTCTGATAGCCTCTATGTTTCATGTAGCTATATGATTATGTATTGTGCCTCTTTGATCTATCTTTTGAGGCACACCACCTTTCCTTCGTGGCTGTGCGATGCTGATATTTCAAGCGTCTTTGACGATAATTGTTGTCTTAGTTCCCTGTTTTCCTGGTAAAGTTCGTCGACAATGAGTTTCTCTTTCCTGATCTGCTGAGATGGCTCTCGATCATTAGTGCCTGTGAAATATTTCCTCCTTGTTCTACTTCCACTTCCTCAACTTATACCTTTTGTAGGCTCTAGTCGAATAACATGCATAAGTAATTCTTCGACAGTTGATTTCGCATGTGACTTGTTTGGGACTTGGATTTCCCCATCTTCCTTGTTCTTCCTTAGCCTACTCTTTCCACAGGGTATCTACTATTGCGGAGATATGAATTCTAATGTCCTTCCTTAATGTTCAGGTACTTCCACTATGGGTTCCACGTGGTGTGATATCATTGTTTCTGCGGCTAAAGGGAAAACTCCCTTTGGATACTTGGGGATGTTTGTTGTGAGTGAAAACGAATCCCAGTTGCTTTGGGGTTTGAGCCTGGTGATTCTGCTACTTCACACACCATTTCTCATGCTTTTGGAGGTTGACATGGCATTACCAATATTTATCTTGTGTGTGGTGGATTCGACAAATGCTCAAGGCGGAAAATTCGATCAACCTGGGCTTGTGAGAACAATTACAAATAGTGCATGAACTATATCTCACGAATAAAATGGGTGCAGAGTGTTATCACTCCAAGAGTCACTCCCAGACTGCAAATGAGAGTAAGCTTGGTAACATAGAAATAAAAATACTTGATTGGTTTTCTGGGTTAAGAAAAATAAAACAAGGAAGGGGAAGGACAGTAAGCTGTTGTAAATCAATGATGTATCATTGGGCTATGGAGTCAATAAAACACCCTGCTCATTAAATGAAATCAATATGCATATCATATAAAGGTTTATTGAATAGAGGAAGAAAAATATAACAAAAAAAAGAACATCGATAAGGCAAAGATTTTCTCTTCATAAATAAATTCAAGGTACTTGAATGTAAACAATGACTAATAGGAAAAATACATCAGATCCTCAGATGCTCAAGAATCCATTAATCAAAGGAAACCATGATCCTCAAGGTGTACAATTCATTCAAGTAAGAAGAGAAATTGGAAAAGAAAACAAGAAATACAATCTGATAACATAGATATCATGAACCTTCAATAACATAAATGTTTACAAAAATAGAAGCCCCTCAAGGTTACAATGGTCATAGGCAAAGTGCCTCCTACAACTTTCTCATATCTCTTGGCTCATGAATCCAACCCTCGAAGAGATATCTCCTTCATTAAATAGAAAATATCATCCAAATAACCTTATGAGGTCGAATCCCATCTCCTCCATTGGATTCTAAGCCTTTGAGATAGGTGGAAATAATCAAAGAGACAAAAATCCAACAACCTGCTATTTTTTTCAGGAATTTGTTGGAAGTCATTAATAAATTGTTTCCATTTCATTGCATGAGGCCTTTGATGGAGCTAAAACTTAGGTGTAGGTGTCCCTTTACATCTAGCTTATCCTTTAGAATCCATTTGAATCCTCCTTGACATATGGAAACCTCCCAACAAGGCAAATATCAAAACCGTGACCATTATAGGAAATTCCATAGCACTGTTGTAAAACAGTTATGCACATTCGGTAGCGCCACTTCTATGTCTATTATATCTCAAACCATAACATAGTTTGAAAAAATGAGAGAGGGTTTTTTTTATTTGGTATGTGATGAACAAAAACCTCCTCCATTTTTCAAAAATACCTTCTCATTTGTTCATAATAAAAATTTTAAGTTAGTCACCCAAAACTGGCAGAACCATCAGTTATCACTAAAATTTCGTCTGCACATGGCGACAAGAACTCCACATCATTTGCACATAGCGACAAGAACTCTACATCATCAAAACAGCAATGAAGTCATTCATGGCACTATTCACAACATTCCAGAAGGGTCAAATACTATATAAAAATTGAAAGACACTTCACATCATAAGGTGCGCGCGTATGCGCGGGATAAGAACGTGTTGTGCGCGCTTAAGCGCACGATGCGCGACTGTCCACATGAAAAGCCGTGCATCTGCTAATACGGCACATTAAATGCTTAAGTTGGCTTCCCGACCGCTAATAGACCTTCGCCCGAGATGATTTGACATCCAAATCAGGGTCGGTCCTGCAAAAACGGCGAATTTACGGCTTAAGCGAACCCTAAACTAGCCTGTGTCTACATCGGGAACTAGTTACGTGACCGCCTGGAAATGGCTATAAAAAGCAGTGAAGGCTCATTGTTTTAGTAGGGAATTCAGAGTAGAGTTACGCTGCACAAATGCTTCTAAGCCTAGTCTTGGACCACCAGTTCATCAGCTGTGTAATACCGAGTTCTCTCACCATTCATTTATGTCCTGTTCATAGTGTAAGGAAAGCATTCAGTTGAGGATTCCTGAAGGACCTTCCGCTGGAGGGAAGAGGAACCATTGTCCCTTTCTACAGCCAAACCTGTTCTGACCTGCTGAGCCCAACAGGGCATGCTAGTGCTCCCATTCTTGCTCACCAGGCGACGATTCGAGCACGAACAGATTGGCGACTCCACTGGGGAGTTAAGGTATTAAATCCTCTTTCAATTGGGTTCAATTCGCTTTCCTTTTGACGTTTTTGACTTGCAGGGATTCAAACCGGCTTTCGCTGACCCGTCGATCAGCCGATTCACCGCAGAATCGAGAGGACCGACCCTTTTTCTCAAACGCACGGGTACGACACCCCACAGACGCGCGCATGCGCGCTGTTTCTTTGGTACAGTCGCGCGTTTGACTAACAGTCGCGCATTTGACTGAAAATTTTGCATTGTGAAGGTTTTTTGATGTGATTTTCCTTTTCAGACACTGATGTAATGCACGCTCTAAACACTGCACAACTTAGGCCCCTCAACTTATAAAGGGGATAGTCGAA